>JZLH01S0498784.1:0-17814 GCA_001188425.1 Eucidaris tribuloides
TTGCAATTAGTTTGAAGTGAAAAGCTAAAATGACTGGACTAAGTGGGCTGCTTTAACTGAACTGAATTACTGTACAGCGTGCCCCCTCCCCCCCCCAAAAAAAACAACAACAACAACAACAAAAAAAACACACCACAATGTCCCTCTAATAAACTGTTGAATTAAATCCAAACTTAAGTATTATTCTATATTTGGTGTTCAGATTATGAAAGCCAATTTTTAGTTTCTAACTTTTATGAAAATTTCATTGTTCTCGCTTCATTGGTTTTGAATACACAGTCCATTACGTAACAGCAGTGCTTTTATTCCAAGTTTGCAGTGCTATATCAGTGCATCAACCTGAATGGAAATCAGGTGGAGGACGTGCAGGAGAACAATAAAAGTTTACAAGCTAGACATGGAAGGACAAACCACAAGTGGAACACACTCTGTGAAAGCAAACACGACCAGTGGAACAGAACTTTGATTAGCTTTTATTTAAAATAGCGAATGAACAGTCGTTGAGATAATTCAAGTGAAGCGTGGAATAACGTATAATAGGTTTGTGATGTGCCTTTCTTTTTATCAAATTTGAAATGGGCTGGAAAGCACTGCTGTTTACTTAAGAGCCTGTGTATTCAAAAGCAATAAAGCGAGACCTTTGAAACTTTCACAAGAATTATAAAAATTAAGTGGGCTTTCTAAGTATGTAAAGTTTATTGAGTATTAAACTTGATTTTAGTAATTATTCTGTGGTCTATGAGAGGGACATTTTTTTCTGGAACACGCTGTACCTTGGGCCTGTTTCACAAAGCCGTTCTCAAAGTTACGCATGACTTTACGACTTGAATATTAAGCGCCAAATAAATTGCCAAAAGTTTTCATGTCATTTTATCCATTTGATTTTGCATATTTGAACACTAGCAGATGTGATTTCAATAGTTTGATAATCACATTGGGCTTGTCATATTCAAGTTATTCGTAAAGTCATGCGTAACTTTGCGAACAGCTTTATGGAACAGGCCCCCGATACAATAGCTTGTCATATTCAAGTCATTCGTAAAGTCATGCGTAACTTTGCAAACAGTTTTATGAAACAGGCCCCCGATACAATATCTTGAATACGACGCATCAAAGAAATTAAAAGAGGAATGAAACCTAGACATCTATCAGCCATTCAGAGTATACCAAACAATATGAGAAAAAAATAGTGAGGGTTTAAGCAAATTTGACTACCACAGTTAAAAAAATCTGAGCTACATGATTCCTCATGCTACAATTGTCTTTGATAAGGTCTAAAAATGATGCCCTGAAAAAATTGTATTTCAAAAATTAATGATTATTTAGTGCTTAAAAAAGTGAAAATCGTAAGTTGATCGGATTCACCTGCCCATTTTCTTCCCATAGACTTTACTGTGTGTATACCTACGCTATTTAAACTCGCCCGAGTTTTTAAAGGTATTGGCTAGCATTTACCACAGTTAAAAAAATGCTGAGCGCTACATGATTTTCCCATGCTACCATTGTCTTTGATAAGGTCTAAAAATGACGCCCTGAAAAAATTGTATTTCAAAATGATTATTTAGTGCTTTAAAAAAGTGAAAATCGTAAGTTGATCGGATTCACCTGCCCATTTTCTCCCATAGACTTACTGTGTGTACACCTACGCTATTTAAACTTGTCCCGAGTTTTAATTGTTTATTCATGCATAACTTGCCATCGGCAGTGTAACTTTCCAAACTTTTTTATTCTAGGGTGTTTATTTGTCCATATGAACACTACTATGTAGTTCAGATATCAAACTTTGACAATTTTTTAAATTGAAGCTCCACAATGTTAGCCTATCACTTTAATTGTTTATTCATGCATAACTTGCCATTGGCAGTGTAACTTTCCAAGCTTTTTTCATTCTAGGGTGTTTATTTGTCCATATGAACACTACTATGTAGTTCAGATATCAAAATTTGATTTTTTTTTCTTAAATTGAAGCTCCACAATGTTAGCCTATCACTCTAAGAGTTATGAATTTTCAACGTTTATTTAAAATCCTTATTATGAAGGATTCTTAACTTGGCAACTCTGTCTCCTTTTGTGATGAAACTGTTTTGTTTTTTTGTATACCAATTTTCGGAAATGTTTATTTCTCTGAAAAGTCAGTTGAGAAAGTGTCAGAATTTTTTCGGGAAAATATGAGGAATTAGCAAGGGGAATTGGATATTTATGATAAATAAGAAATGGGAAGGAAAAATTGTGTACAAAACCAATGAGGAGTTCTCCATTGTCTCATTTCATAAGGGGGCAAAGTTGCCAATTTAAGAATCATTCATGATAAGAATAATACATAAACTTTGATTATGCATAACTCTTGAACAATTCAGCCAAATTGGCCCCCAACTTTCACTACTTTCTTTTGTTTATTGTTTTTGTATTTTCTGAATGCAATTAGATGTCTAGGTTCCACTCCTCTTTAAGGTTCATAATAACTTTAAATTAGTCACCGTACTTCTATTGACGTATTAGTGCGTGATTTTATCGTGATTACAATTTTTTATCATATTTCGTTATTCTCGATCAATCTGTTCCTTTATATTGGTTCAAGGTCCCTTCTGTACTAAATGTAGGGCACTTATTTTCATTTTACCTAGCTATAATTTATAGGCCTATATATTCTGTAAGTTGTTTTATATGTAATAATTCTTAATATCCCCTTATTTACTTTGCTTCTTGAAGTCGTCAGATCAATTCAGCCTGAAATATATTATATTTATGAATGAATGGGAATAAATTTTACATTGTATTGTATTGTATTGTATTGTATTTATTTTCCGTCAATTAAAAAAAAAACTCTGCAATTAACAAATTCAGTATAAATAAAATTCGTCACCTAATTCGTCACCTAATAAATAAGTCAAAGTGTTATTTCAATAATATTAATCCGATGTCTTGAGACCAATATCAAATCTTAAATTCTATCCAATATTATTTTAAATCAAGAATTAGTTTCTGTAATGAGTAATGTAATATTACAGACCTAATGTTTAGAAGACATAACACCTGTTTTGTTTGCAGTTGGACTTACTATGTTGTATATGCAGCTTTTAAAGAAAACCAGTGAAAATAAGTGTAAATTGATATGTTCAAATATTACTTGTTATTGATGTTTGTCACGCCATTTTATGAGGACTTATTTGAATGTCAATAAAACGTATAAAAGTATTTGTACGTGGATTTGTATTTGTAAATATTTATATCCGTATAAACGAAAATATGACAAAGCAAATAACAAATTTATGACACTAAACGACTGGGTGGCCCTACTCTGCCATGCTTACATGGCATGGCTGTTCTGCCGAGAGATCCAGATATTCAAATAAGAATAATTACAACTTCCAAATATGGTAGTTTAATTAACACCTAGACATTAATCATTAAAAGTAGCAGATATAAATTAACAAAGTCCGTAAATTTGTTTCATTGTACCTTTTCCTTATTCGTTTCCTTATTCAAAATTGGATAGATAGATGAATGTATAATGAATATCACTACGCTCACTTTAACAACTGAATATCACTACACTCACTTTAACAACTTTAACAAACAAATGACAAAACATATTTATACGATGTTATTGTGATAAAAAGAAAACTTAGAACGAGTTATGGATTGAATACATAATTTGACGTCAAGAACCAATATCCTTGGCATACTGCCTGAAGCACTGTCGGCAAATGTTCAGAGCATACTTGCGGATCAGACCATGCCTGTTGCCACATACACACTGTAAAAAAAAAAAATATCGTCACGCTGACTGAAAAAAAAATCGTCCAGCTGGTGTCTCTATCGATCAATATTTATTCGTCATAGTCTGGTAGTAGACGAATTTTCTTTCGTCAGAGTAACGAAGAAAATCTCGTCCCGCTGTGGTGTCTCTATCGACGATTTTTTTTTTCTCGTCAAGCACCTTGTGCCAGGGTGACAAAGAAAATCTCGTCCTGCTATAGGTGTCTCTATCGACGAATTTTGTTTCGTCAAGCATCTTGTGCCAGGCTGACGAAGAAAATCTCGTCCTGATGTGGTGTCTCTATCGACGATTTTTTTTTTTCGTCTAAGCATCTTGTGCCAGGCTGACGAAGAAAATCTCGTCCTGCTGTGGTGTCTGAATTGGCGATATTTTTCGTCAAGCATCTCCTTGTCAGATCTACGCACTGAGTTTGCGCTGTCTGGCGATAAGTTAAGTTCTGTTAGGCAGTTAGGCTGTTAGACGGTTCACAACAACAACAACAAAAATTACACGATAAAAGCGTGGAATTTAAAGATTAAATTATTGTAATATTTATTGGACCATATCTCTTTCTTCGAATCTTTTAACGATATGTATGACACTTGACACAAATGAAATATTCCTTCACTTATATGAGAGTTAATCAATATGTCTTATCTTCACAGTGTGAACCATAAACCATTTAGATCAAAGACTTGTGCAGTCAGAGGGTTAAATATAATCAATCAAACCCTTACAATAAATATACAGTAACTTGCTTTACCTGTATCTGCAAGGCGAGTAAAGTATTTAATATTCACTTTCAGTATTAATCATGATTTTACTTTTCACTTCCTTTCAACTTAACATAAACATTGAGCGCTCAAGAAGAAAAGTACAAATGAATTAATAGTCCATATTATGTTAACACAATTCAACTGATATCTTAATCAACCTTTACCCGGGTAAAACTAAAGGCATTAATACATGGTCAACAAAACAGAATGTCTGCGAATTGCCAGCTTTGGGATGTACATAATGGGCTGCCCATACTTATTGCAATGTTCAGGCTATCACTGTTCGTAGTAGCCGGGAGTAGCTCACAACGCCTTTGCTGTGCTAAACCGAGAAGATCACGATGATGCCCAAGATGATCAGGCGTAGCAGATGTCGCTTCGATGTTCGCAGAAAACAGAACCAAGACAAACAAGATGTCGACGATCATGGCTTGTCGTACCAGTATTCCGCTGGTCATTACGTTTTACCAGGCAGAGCATGGGGACGAGTAGGAGGAGCCCAGCTCATCTATGTCGACAGCTGTTGAAAATATTATGTAACCAAACATTGTCATGGCAACTGCTGAAAAACCCTAGCTCTTTTCATATTCCACGAATGTATATTTATATAAATAAACACAGAACAATTATTCTGATTTCTTTCTGCAAATACTCTATATTATGATTTAAACTGCACGACTATTCCGGTAATCCTCCCTGGATATGTCGTTGTCAGAAATATATCAATGTATTGTGATTCTGCAAACTTATGACTAAATCAATATCCTGAAATAACATACAATTGTTACACATGCATGGACTCATTATTCCACCAACCGTATTACCAAGGGCGTAGGCTGGGGAGGGGGGTGCACTGGGTGCACGTGCACCACCCCCCCCCCCCGCAGAGCCATAGGAGTTCCACCCTAATAGCAAAAAAGAAAATTTGCACCACTTTCTTTTGCTTTCAAAGCCTGATTTTCTCAATTTTAGTTCCACCTCCCTAAGATGTGCACCTCCCAGTTCCACCTCCCCAAGATGTGCACCTCCCCATGCCCAAACCAGCCTACGCCCTTGATTACACTGTGCATAAAGAATGAAGCAAGAATTAAAATGCAATTTTCTTTCTCTTGTTTTCCAGAACCAAAACTTTCCAAGACTAATACAGAATCCAGAAGTTTATAAGAAAAGATTACTTAATTCTTTCTGTATTATTGGATATCAAATTGAATGAAAATAATTAATTTCTTCTTCCTACTTATGTACAAATAACAGGGTTCAATATAGACGTCATATTTTCTTTCTATCATAACTTTACACTGTTACACGTTTGTACCTTTGTGACTGCAAACTCTTCACAAAATATCATAAATATGAATAAAAGAAAAATCATAAAATTTACTTACACGATGTTGAAACTAAAGGTGAGTTGCAAGGAGTCTTCTCCAGGACGATGCCACTGGAAGATGCCGTTGGAAAATGCCACTAAAATATTGGCAGCGCATCCTAGCTTTTCCCAACTCTTGCCTTGACCACAGACTTGAGTGCAACTGACTCACATAAATTCAGTCAAGCCTCTCTATTGACCATGACTCGCATAGCTCCCTATTCAAGATGTGCACCCATTGAAATTCTTGTGCCTAATCAAGTATGTCCATGCGCCAGTGGTTTCTACCAGACTAAATTCCGGTCACATTGTGACACTCCTAACGAATAAAAATCCTTCAAGCTGTGCCACTGGACGACTTTTCTTTCGTCCAGGAAATCTGTTACAATAATTAAAGTCCTGACTGGTCTTTATAATGACCTTCTTATCTATTGCACAATGGGCCTGATGTCTCATGGAAACCTGCCACAGTGTCATGTCCTAATGTCATAACACATGCCTGCGTTTTCTATTACAAAAAAAAAAACTACAAAGGAACTATATGGCCAAATTTGAGTTAACTAATCAGAGTGTACACATGCAATGTCTGATAAAAACGGACCGTTTCTCTAACTCACTTTAAAAAAAAAATGGTTCAAGTCTACAACATACTCCTACCACATACTTTCCAATCAGCATCAATCCACCGATATGTAGGATTTCCATGTCACAATCAATACTCGACCGCTTAAGGACATTTTATTGTAACTAAAAACTTTGAGAACTAATTTGAAATTAACTTTGCCAGGCCAATTCACATGTTTGTCTTGATCGTTTATCATTCTATTTTTTAGGAATTTGGATCTGAAAAAAAAAATCAGCGTGAACGAAATATTTCGGATCCAAGTCGGTCAGTCGTGCGACGGAAAATCGTGTAGTGTGCGATGGCCTTTATACTAACAAAACAGCAGGACGAATTAAATCTCGTCGTACTCAAATTTTGTTTACCGTGTAACGTAACATATATCATAGCATTACCATTCGCACTCGTACCGCGTGGCTAGCGCTAAACGGGGAAAAATAAAATTTATTATATGAAACAAGTGCGACTCACCATACGATACGAAGGCTGTGATCCTGAGATAGGTCTCTTCACAAGGGGTCACTTCATTGTTCACTCCAGTTGGTTTGTGCTGATATTTCGGCCATTTCCAAAGGTTTCTTGGCAGGTTTCGGGGTCTTCCGTTCATGGCCGATTCGCATGTCATTATGGAATATCAGATCAAGCGCGCATGCTCAGAGAGAAGAGGCGTGATGAGCTGGATGAAGCAATTCGTCCAGATAAGCAATATTTGTGGTATGGAGTGCAGGACGAATTTTCTGTAGATGGCATGACGAATGCCATTTCGTATAACGAAATAATATTCGTCATGCCATCTACAGAAAATTTGGTTCAATTCGTACAGCATGTCACAAAATAGCAGGACGAAGTAAATTCGTCAGCAGGACGAATTAAATCTCATCGTACTCAAGAGCACGACGAGATTTTGTTTACAGTGCACGACAACTACGAGAACCAAGCCCGTATTTTCTTGGGTTGGAGTGCCAGATATTTGAGAAACCCATTATGGCGGATCGTGAGAAAGAGCAAGATGTATTTGATAAATTGCAGGAAACAATTATAATTATTGGCAACAAATTTAAGCAGAATTTACAATAC
This sequence comes from Eucidaris tribuloides, assembly GCA_001188425.1. Taxonomy (NCBI): domain Eukaryota; kingdom Metazoa; phylum Echinodermata; class Echinoidea; order Cidaroida; family Cidaridae; genus Eucidaris; species Eucidaris tribuloides. Next base: position 7,602 of record JZLH01S0498784.1, read on the forward strand.
CATGAAGCTCATTGTTCACGGAGAGTTTTTCTTTCTCTACTTCTCTTCAGAAGTAATATTAACTTTGTAATGCTTTCCCGCATGATGGATTGAGAGCAATAATCTTTCCATCCAAGGACCATTCTGATTTAACTTTTTTTTGTAGAGCTAGACATTCACGATTCTTGATCCTTTATCGAGGGGTAGATGTCGCATATTTGTTTTTTTAATTTACGGAGTTTATGATCGTGGGGCAGTTGCCGCATATTTATTTTTTTCGACAGAGCAATTACCGCCTGTTTAAAGCAAATGTAATTGTTGTGGAGCAATTTTTAGCATCATTTGTCGCCGGAGCAACTCTAACCCTTACATTCCTACTCCCTGTACTATAGTCCCAATGTGGTGTGTACTGGCCCAAAATGGTTAACTCATAGTTCAGTAAAAAATAAAAATAAATAGATAGATAGATAAAAAGAATGGTGAATAAAAAAAGTTAGTGAAAACAGATTGATCAGGAAAAACAATGGTTTACCCAGATAGTATAGTAAAAAAAAATAAGAAGAAGAAAATTGGTAAAAAAAAGAAAACTCTTCCAAAAAAAGTTTGATGAGGACAAAAAGGGTGCTGGTTTCGGAATATATAAACAGGTGCCACAAGTTTTTTTCGGGAAAAAATACAACAGGGGGAAAAAAATCATGTTTTCAGCATTTACCTATTCTCTACACTGCGGACACATGTACTCAAACATCAATCACAACAACAACTATTACTACCACAACTAATCTATTATTACTGCGATCACTACTACTATACTACTTTAACAACTACTACCACTATCACCACGATCACTACTATGCTTGTTATTATTATTATTATTATTATTTCTGTTATCATTATTATTATTATTATCATCATTATTATTATTATCATTATCATTATTATTATTATTATTATTATTATTAAAATGTGAACCGTCACCAGGATACCATGATGAAATCGCACAACCCAAAGGTGAAGAAAGTGCCAAATACCGTAATTATGGTATAAAATATGAAAGTAAAGTATCCTCAAAAATCAAAAGGTTCATCACCTTCATGTTGCAAAAGTTTGAATATTCATATTTTTCACCCAAAGTATTTTTCTTTCTTTGTTTACATTTTTTGAAATGTGAGACTTTTCCAAGATATTGTGGTGACAGGTCACACAAATTATAGAATTCAGTTAAAAAGAGATCAAACTTTGATGAGCTACTGATAGTGCTTGAATGGACAATACACACCATAAAATACAACATCTTGGAAAGTTAAGCTGTCACAGAAGCTGTCAGAAAATATGTATGGATAAACATCACATGTGAATTATGCATCAGGTCAACTCTTAGAGGAAGATAAGCATGATTGGAAGCCGTCCCCAGTTTGGGATAGAACTTTTCTACGATCAAGTTAGATATTCAAGAATGCTATTCTGCTATGAACATTTTGTGGTCAGGTCTTTACCCATTTTCAAACAATTCGCTGTCAGTGACAGGCAAATTTGTTGTACAACTTTCTATGGGTTCATTTTCTATACTTTAATTTAGTCTTGTTTAACCTCAAGTAAACAAATTCAAAACAAATCCTTCCTACCAAGGTGTACTTACTGTTAAATTGGTATATGTTTCAACTCATTTGGATCTTAAAGTAGTCCCAATCATACGGCAATAGCCCTTACTTGTAATACATCAGTCTAAGGTGGGAAATGGACCTGACGGAACTGGGTAGTCATAGATTTAAACGTTACGTTTTCAAAGCACTACAACTATTGCTTTTAATGAGCTTGGTATTTTAAAACGTTATCAAAAACACTAATTACATACAGCAAACTTATGTAGCTCCGATTGTTTACAAGGAAACATTTATGTTAAAGGCTGTCTCAAAAGTAGAAAGAGACTTTGCCACCGTTTTGGGCAACTCTACAATAATACCAAGCACTCCAATGTCCTGTAATTCATACCCACAGGTTTGTTGCATGTGTTAAAAACTGTCAACATAGGCAGATAGGGCATTACAATGAGGAAGTCAGTGAAATCACCAAGCCTGTAGATAGTGGAGCATTCAAAAATGAAATGATTATAACGGCTTATCACAAGAAAAAAATGTCACTCAAAGTGCTATGCAACCACTCAGCTCCACGTTATGTTTTTAATAGAAATATTCTCTCATCAGAAAGCGAAACACTCCTACATAATGATCACTTAATTTTGTGTCCTTTACCGTCACACTTCAAACTTACCCCTCGGTTTGCATGTATAAATAACAAGAAATGACTTTCTATTTCCATTGGTATGAACATATATGGAGGAAGTGTGGTCAAAATTCCCCAGAACCGCCCTCCATTTAACTCTCTATATAACTTTCCAAATACGGACAAAGAAGTTATACGTTTGTTCACATAAAGGCCAGACAGAGACTGATATTTGATGAGTGACGAAGAATATCACCTCACAGTCGCTGTAGCAATGTTTGGCTAATGTGTTGAAAATGTTGCCTCTCTTGAATACGTTACATGAAGCTCACCTTGTTGAATTCATTTGGTTAGCAATTACTCTACTACAGTTTTGCAGTGTAACTGGTAAGTCGTTTTAAATTATAGTTTAATTTAGCCTTCATCAAATCTATTCTGTTCGGCCTATTTCCGTAAAACCTCTCAGTACCTTTCTACTAAACTCCATGTACATTACATGTCAAATTCTCAGAGTGGTAGTGAAATGTAAAAGATAGTGTGAGAAGTAATGTGACTCTAGTGTGTTAGCAAGTGGTATGTTTGAGAAATCAAGATCATCGCGCAACAAAGTGAGGAACCCAGTTGGTGCGATGTTTATTGGCGTTACGTGTTCGGATTTCCCTACTCTTTGGGTTTACATAAGGTATTTTGTTCATCGAATGTTATGTCGAAGAGTATCCCCGCAGCTTCTTGAGGACATGACGTCAATGTAAATCAACAAACAATTCTCACCACGAAATCTTCAAACGACAACCAGATGAATACTTTTCAAAGTCAGATAATTGTGCAAACGTTCGCTTTTCTAGTCCCTGTCATCAGTAATGTACCTAGGGGGCAAAACCTCATTTTGAGGGTTTTGGAGACACGGGCTGTTGTAAAAGTTTGTTGGGTTTCATTGTGTTCAGAAAATCATTCTCTACAACTTCTAGGTGGACTACCTCGGAAATATTTTTTCTGAAAAAAAATGGCGTCTATTTTTTCAAAATGGCCGCCATGAAAAGGTGTTTTTCACAGTTTTAAACATAACTTTGTATCGGAACCTTAGTTTACCATGTGTGTGACATCATATTAAAGGAACATAAATTCTATACGAGATGATACCATATTTTAAGAAGATTAAAGTATATTTTAATTGAAATTTATGGGCAGAAACATGAGTTTTTATTATTTTTTCCAAAATCATGAATAAAGTTCCAAAACATATTTCCCTATGTTTCAAAAAGCTTTTCTACTTATGAATTTTCTTTTTCTCAAAAACTGTCCAATTATAAGGTCAATAAGTTCTAAAAATTCCAGATTCCTTGCTTAACAAGTAAAGAAGTTATAGCCATCCAAAGTTGATACTTGGCATTTAGCTAAAACCGTACAATGTACAACTCAATGGCCACCATGAAAAGTTGTTTTTGAGAATTTTGAAGATAATTTTCATAGAGAATCTCATTTTACCATGTGTGTGGCATCATATTACAGGGGATTAAATTTTCTACGAAGATGATTTCAAAATGTAAAGGACCAAGGTATACTTTGATTGAAATGTTGGGCAACAAATGTCATTTTTACCATTTTTTCCAAAACTATGAATGATGTTCCAAAAAGTGTAAATTTTTCTTTCAATTTATGAATTGTCTTTTTCTAAAAAGCTTTTCAACTCTTATGTCAATAATCTATAACAAAAATCTATATAAAAAAAATCAGATTCATTGCTTGACGAGCAAATAAGTTACAGCTAATCAAAGTTGACACTTTCAGTTAAAACTGTACAATACTTAACCCAATTAATCACTGTGCGTGCTACTGCAACATCATTGATCAAAACATTGTGTACAAAAGCAATATCATAGTGTACAATTTAAATGTTTACATTGCAAGTTTGGTAAATTTCAAAGACTTTAGATGTCATCTAGCCAACACATGAGCATAATTAATTAATTGAAATTTGAATGGCCTGCTTATCATGCAGCTTTAAATACATTCATTCTTTGAGCGTGTGGCAAAATCCCTATAATTGCCTCAAATGATGTACTCTTGATGTCATGAAGAAGTACGCGACCTACGTTTGTGCATATAAACAATGTACATGTATGGGCTGTTGTTTTAAAATGTTCAATTCGTAAGTCAAAAAGGTTTTGAAATACATATATTTTGGGGTCATTATTTATATTTATGACAAAATAGTTAAAAAAAAAAAGTTATTTCGCTCCCAGAATTTCTATCAAATTATACATTGGTCCTCTAAAGTTTGATATCATGTTGTAGAATATGTAATTCCCTGCAATATGATGCCACACACATGGTAAAATGAGATTCTCTATGAAAATTATCTTCAAAATTCTAAAAAAAAACAACTTTGCATGGTGGCTATTGAGTCATGCATTGTACGGTTTTAGCTAAATACCAAAGAATCAACTTTGGACGGTTATAACTTCTTTGATCATTAAGCAATGAATCTAGAATTTTCAGGGATTATTGATCTAATCTCTGGACAGTTTTTGAAAAAGAGACAATTCATAAGTAGAAAAGCTTTTTGAAATATAGCAAAATATGTTTTGGAACATTATTCGTAGTTTTGGAAAAAATGATAAAAACTCGTGTTTCTACCCATAAATTTCAATTAAATTATACTTCAATCTTTTAAAAAGTAGTATCATCTCGTAGAATATTTAGTCCTCTTTCATATGATGTCATACACATGATAAAATAAGGTTCCATTACAAAGTTATCTTCAAAACCATGAAAAACAAATTTTCATGGCGGCCATTTTGAAAAAATAGCCGCCATTTTTTTTCAGCAAAATATTCCCGAGGTAGTCCACTTAGAAACTGTGGAGGGTACTTCTCTGAATGCAATGAAACCTACACCAACTTTGTACAACAGCCCGTGTCAGGGTTACCTGTTTTGCCCCCTAGGTTATCGAGTGACAAATTCTTCATATAACACATAATAATAATAATAATTAATAATAATATAATAATCAATAATAATAATAATAATAATAATAATAATAATAACTTATAATATATAATAATAATATAATAATAATTAATAATGATAATGAAATAATAAATAATTGAATAATAATATATATGATAATAATAATAATGATGATGATAATGAATGATGATAAATAATAATATAATAATAATAATAATAATAATAATAATAATAATAATAATAATAATAATAATAATAATAATAACAATGATAATAGTAATAATAATAATAATTCAATTTTAATTCATTTTATTTCCAATCTCATAAAAAGCAACAAAATAAAACAGGGAACATAAGTGAACATAATAACTGTAGACAACAGAAAAAACATATCAATGAAAATGTAAATCGTACGAGACGACAATATTCATGATATACACTAAATATACGAGACAACAATATACACACAAATACGCTTACAAAATAAATTACAATACACTTAAATGAGAATGGTGGAGCCAGCGAAAGCCATTGGCCTTTCTAAGGCCGGACTCCGCGATGTAAGGAATAAGAATAGTAAGCTGGACAGAGTAACATTACACAATACGTATAGGGGACTACGACAAGGGCGATGACGGATTGGAAAATTCTGTATAGTAGAGTTGCACAATAGCTGGTTTTTTTTTATTTGTACGTGAAATTGGCAAGTGATGGGCATGTTTTTAATTCACAGTTTAGAGTGTTCCAGTGTTTGGGGCCTGCATATATAATTGAACGTCTGGATGCTTCGTATTTAAATAGAGGTAATCGTACTTTTGCAGAGTCTCTGGTGTTATATTGATGAAAGTCCGTATGTCGGAAGAACATATCAGAAAACATGAACGCAATAAGCCATTAAAATATTTGTACATAAATAAAGCCATTTGAAGTTTATTAATATCATAGACAGTGAGAATTTTTAATTTATCAAACAATGGTTTAGATGTAGTTCTACTATACGAGTTTGTTATTGCACGTAAAGCTCTTTTTTTGCATCAAAAGAATTTTGTTGATATAGATATTTGCTCAATTCCCCCATATGATATTGCAGTAAGATAGATAATAATAATAATAATAATAATAATACGATATTAATAATAATGATGGTTATAATATTATTATCATTACTATTACTACTACTACTATTATTATTTTATTCTTATTATTTCTATTATTATTATTATTATTATTATTATTATTATTATTATTATTATTATTATTATCATTATTACTATTATTATTATTATTATTATTATTATTATTGTTCCCCCCCCCCATTTGTGTGGATGGGAAGGTGGGTGGCGGACGGGGTTGCTTAGGACGCTAGGCAGGTCGTACGGTGCAACAGGGTTGGGTGGAGAAAGTCCTTAGGGACTGCTAGCAAGGACAGTTAAGTCAGGCGAGTGCTTTGCAACAGGCGTGTGGGGGGGAAGGGTTGCCTTAGGGACTGTAGCAAGGACAGGTAAAGTTGAAGCGGTGCAACAAGGGGTGGCTGGGAGAGGCGGGTGGTTGCAATCCCCCCCCCCCCGTTTGTGATTGGGGAAAGGGGTTTGCTTTAGGGGCAGTGCCTCCCTCCCCGGTCGAAGTGACCTTAATTCGGAACAGATCCACAAAAACATTCAGGTAGTTGTGGTTGGGCGGGGGAAGGGGGAATGCTTAGGACTACTTATGGAAGGCGGCCTCTTGTTGCATGGGAACAGATCCACAAAAACATTCATGGTGGTTGTGGTGGGCGGGGGAAGGGGGATGCTAGCAAGCGACAGGTAAAGTCAAGGGTGGTGCAACAAGGGATGGCTGGATGGGGTGGTTGCCTCCCCCCCCATTGTGGGTGCGGGGGGAAAAGGGTGGGGGAAGCGGGCGTTGCTTAGGGACTGCTAGCAAGGACACGGTTAAGTCAGGGCCAGTGCAACAGGGCGTGGGTGGGGAAAGGGAGTGGAAGGCGTTGCCCTTAAGGGACTGCTAACAAGGACTAGGTAAAGTCGGGCGTGCAACAGGCGTGCGGTGGGGAAAGGGGTGGCGGGAAGGAGGGTGGCGGGAAGGTTGCTTAGGCGACTGCTAGCAAGCGACAGTAAGTCGGCGCGGTGCAACAGCCGCGTGGCTGGGGAAGGGGCGGTCTGCAATCCCCCCCCCATTGTGGTGGGGAAAGGGATGCTTAGGGCGGTTGCCTCCCTCCCCTCGAAATGAGCCTGAATTCGGGAACACATCCACAAAAACTTTCAGCGTAGCTTGTGTGGGCGGGGGAGGGGAAGGGGATGCTTTAAGACTGCTAGCAAGGACAGTAAGTCAGGGGCGGGCACAGGGTCAGGACTGCTTAGGGCGTGGTGCCTCCACCCCCTCCCCTCCCCCGTCCTACACACTGAAATCATGTTTTGGTTCATAAATTTTGGCCTTGGCGGGCGCCACCCTTGTTGTAAAAGTGATTCATTGCAACAGGTTCGGTTGGAATGTCCAAAAATTTCGTCCCTAGGCCCCAGTGCCCCACAAAATTATGAAGGAAGCCTAAAAGGGGGGGCACCGGGTGTCATTTCGGTAAACATTCATGCATTTTTTTTTTTTGTCAAAAGGGCCAAGAGGGTGCTTTGAAATGTCAAGTAACATACGAAAACGTAAATGTTGATTTTCATTAGCAATAAGGGCAATACTGAGGGGAATACAACGGAATAAGGGCTGGGGAGGGTGGCGGATGTGGCGACTATATTGGGAGATTGGGAGCGATTATGGCGACCCCCCCCCCCCCCAAAGCAAAAAAAATGACGTGAACGCGCGTGCCGTGGTGCAGCTTCATCGGCGCCGAAGCGCCGATGAAGCTAGTCTATTATAAGAAACGCGCCACCAAAACCTGCGTCACCTGACGCATTTTTTGAGCGGGCCCGGAAGAGGCCATTGCATGGTGACGTAGCCGTACCGGGGCGACCGTCCCTTGCTGGCTTATACGTACATACATTAACTGGAAGACAGTTTCCTTCACTCGCTGTGGCTGTAGCATAAAAGGTCGCCAGCCGTTACCGCCCGCTTCTCATTGCTATTCGTCGTTGTATTTTTGTGTCCGAACATTGCGAAACATAATTAATCGCGTCGCTGAAACTACAAGTCACACAACAGGTAAACTTTTGCTTTGACTTTCGCCCAGATCTAAGTTTTGGTGAGACACAGGGTTAACAACTTACCTCACAACTCAACTGCCCTTCGTCTCACATATTCATCATCCCAATGTACTCCTATTCTGTTACCTCCCTCTCAATTAGAGAGGAGTCCTCCCACCCTTATAACACTCATCCATCAACCCCTTCCCAAACCTTCATCCAAACACACACTATCACCACTTAAGATGTGTATACTATAGTCACAACCCTACCCCCGAGATAGTTATTAGAATTTCAGACCACTATAAATAAACAATAGATAACATTAATCGCTCACGAAACTTTGTCGTTGTGTAAATTGTTTTGTCGTCGGCCGGCCCGACCGTGCTATGGAGTGTGAGTGGGCCAAGGGCATAGGCCTATCATAGGGGGAGTTGACAATGTTGTTCTGTGTGCTGTGTAACCCAGGGAGCTCCGGCCCTACTAGGCTGTGCTGTGCTGTTGTAAACCCAGGGAGCTCCGGCCTCTACTAAGGCCCCTGTGTGTGCTGGATAACCCAGGAGCTCCGCCCTGCGCGCCGCCGGAGAGCCTCCCTGGTTATGTGCTGACTTTTGTGGTCCAATCACCTGTTCCGGAAGGATGCGAAGGGGCTCTCGGGTGGTTGTGGTGGCGGTGGGAAGCGGGCAAGGACAGGTAAAGTCAGGGGTGGTGCAACAGCGCGAGTGGGGAAGGGGTGGCTTAGGGACTGCTAGCAAGGACAGGTTAAGTCAGGGCGGTCTCGCAACAGGCATGGTGGGGGAAGGGGTCTTAGGGACTGCTAGGCAAGGACAGTAAAGTCGAGCGGTCACAGTGCGCTGCGGAGAAGGTGTGGTTGCCCAATCCCCCCCGTTTGTGATTGGAAAGGGGTGTTAGGGGCGGTTGCCTCCGCTCCCGTCGAATGAGGTCGGGGGGGGGCCCTTTTTAAATTCGGAACAGATCCACAAAAAACGTGTCAGGTGTTGTGTGGGGCGGGGAAGAGGGCGATGCTAGCAACGACAGGTAAAAGTCAGGGGTGCGTGCCAACAGGTCGGCTGGGGAGGGTGGTTGCCCCCCCCCCCATTTTGTGTGGTGGGAAGGCGTAGGGAAAGGGGATGCTTTAGGGACTGCTAGCAAGACAGCGTTAAGTCACGGGGCGTGCAACAGGGCGTGGGTGGGGGAAGGTGGGTGGGGAACGGGGGTTGCTTAGGGACTGCTAGCAAGGACAGGTAAAGTCGGGCGTGCGCAGCAGCGTGGCGGGGAGAGGCGGGTGGTTGCAATCCCACCCACAAAGGGGGGTGGGGAAATGGGCTTGCGTATGGGGCGATTAGCCCTCCCTCCCGTCGAATGAGCCTTAATTTGCGCAACAACATCCACAAAGAACTTTCAGGTAGTTGTGGTGGGCGGGAAGCGGATGCTTAGGACTTGCTAGCAACGGACAGGTTAAAGTCAGGCGGCGGCTTGCACCAGGGTTCAGGGACTGCTTAGGGGTGGTTGCCTTCACCCCCCTCCCCCCTCCGCGCTTCCTACACACTGGAAATCATGTTTTTTTTCATGAAATTTTGGCCTTGGCTTGGCGCCAGCCTTGTATGTAAAGTGAATCATGTGCCAACAGCATTCGGTGGGAATGTCCAAAAATTTCGGTGCCCCAGGTGCCCCACAAAATTAGGAAGGAAGCCTAAAGGGGGGTTCATTGGTAAGATTCATGCATTTTTTGTCAAAAGGGCAAGAGGCAGTGTTTGAAAGTTCAAGTAACTACGCAAAAACGTTAAATGCTTGATTTTTCTTAGGCAATAAGAGGGGCAAATCACGAGTAGGCGATACAACGGTAATAAGCGGTGCTGGGAGGGGTTGTGATGGCGACTATATTGCGGAGATTGGGAGGATATTCCCCCCCCCACCAA
>JZLH01S0498784.1:17839-32284 GCA_001188425.1 Eucidaris tribuloides
ATTTATTATTATTATTATTTTTTACTTATTATTACTTTATTTATTATTATTATCTTTATTATATTTTATTATATATTATAGTATATATAAATCTAATATATTATGTCATAATTCTCTCATGTAGGATAGTGCCTAATTTCCATATCAATACAACTCTAGATCTATAAACTCACAGAAATGGTGGCCCATGGCCATGTTTGCGTGTTCCAGGTCTTCAGGTCTGCAGTGACTCTCTGGTCGCTATGTTGCCAACGGTAATGTGCTTCCAACAATCACAGCCTCATACACCGAAGTTGCATTCGAGGGTAAACTCATCGATACAGCCTGCTTTTCCCCTTTTGGACACTCCAGCTAGATAATTCGCTATGGATCATTCTTACTGTGCGTCGGAACCTTAGGTGGAATACAATCACTCGTGGCCCATCATTTTACTCGCGGTCTGATGGAGTCGAATATTGAGGCATATACTGTGGAACCTTAAAATTCCATTTGTAAATCTTCCGCGGTGTTATAGAACACTACAACTTTTGCAAATACAAGACAAGATTTTATATATATAGGTATGTGGTAATGAGATAAATAGATTTTTCCGTACGTATTTCACTTTAAAAGTTAACAACATATTGTACTAGATTTGATACTAATTTGAAGCATGGTGTTGTTTATAAAGGCTACTAAAATCTACATTGTTAACTTGGTTATAGAACTGAAATTAAAAGTTTTGGAAAATATAGAAAGAGAAAATCCGTGATCTTTAAAATACCAAATAATCAAAACATGTATAATAGGTCACTAACACGACTTTTTAATACTCAATTTCATCTCGGACAAAGAATAGAGTCGGAGTATATCAGCTGGAGACCAGCCGCAGCTAATAAATAGTTGTTGGCGTTTTGTTTTTTTTTTTTAAATTACTCTAATTTTAAATTTGTTTTAATTGCATCGTTTGTTGCAGCCTCCTTGTTCAGCCAATGGCAGATTCACACAACTGTATTGTACAGGGTGACACGGGTGTGACCATTGAAATGACACGAACGGCCACATCATTTTAGAGAAAACGCGGGTTAATGCCACCGACGATCCTGATGATACACTATATAAAGGATCTAACGCCACTTATGTGATCCCTGGAACGTACAAAAAAAAGCACATCCAAACGGAGGAGTATTATGAGTCTCATTTGGCAGTCAGACGGATACAGCGAGAGGTGGGCTTTATGAGACTTATTGTCAGACGGTAAGAAGAGTGTATGTATCGTTGATGTGGTACATTTGTTAATGGAGGGAAGAGCACATAAGTTTGTTAGAAGTGATGCTGCCAAAGTGATCTCATTTATGTTGATACGACGGTTGTACATGTGTGGGGGTTTAGGTTGGCGTGAGTGTACTCTATCATCTTTATCATAAAAAATGCCCAAAATAAGTTGTCGCTTGGAGTTCATTTTCTCTTTTGTCTGAGTATCACGAAAAAAGAAGACAAAATTGTGTTCACGCGTTTTCAGCTCTTATCCACAATGCATCTTTTCCTATAAAAAAAATGGTAAAGGAGCACACTGAAGCTTCCTTTTAAAACCTTTAAACATAGCGTCGACTAGTCAGATGCGAACTTCAACGTCGCTAATCAATTGGCCGTGAATCAATGAGCGCTCTATATGGTAGCTCCGATGGTTGCATCTGTTACATCTCAAATAGTCGCTCTATGATGAAATATTTTTTTGTTGCATTCTCATCAGAGAATATAAACACACACTATTGATTTTATTGCCAATTACAGTCCAAAGTGTTAGCCGCATTCATGTACGGTCAGCTAACACATTTCAGTGTACAACACTGCTTTCGAACCTCAACCTTTCCGGTATGGGGCTAAATCGTGTCATTTTGTTTGATGATGAAAAAGCTACAATATCACCCCGTCACCCCCGACCCCCCCACACTGAAAACTCAACTATTTGTGGAGGTAATACTATGTAATGCGTAGTGGTCGCATAATTCATTTTTAAATGTAGGGGGACATCACATGCACGCCATTGCGCGACGCAGCCGTCCCAATTTTTTCCGCCGTCACCGCCAGCCGCGAAGACAACTCGCTGGGGGGGGCGGAAGGAAAAAGGGGGAGAGGGAGAGGTTGGTGACGAAAATGTTTCTCCAAGTCCCGGTCCAAAAACTTTGTTCTCCGAATCACGCCAGTCGCCAACACAGGTGCGGGGGGGAGGTGGAGGGTTAGGGACCGAAAACTTTTTCCTTCCAAATCCCAGGTCCAAATTTTCACCGCGTCACCAGCCATCGCCGAGAATCAGTAGTGGGCGGGGGGAGTGTGAAGAATTTCGTTTTTACTTCGAATCTAATTTTTACTTGCCAAATTACTAGCCAACCAAAATCCACAGACTCAAGACATTAGGCACACCAATAAAATCGTTGGAGGGGGGGGAATTTGATATGGTGTCCCCACCTTCAGAAAACGTGGTGGAGCGACATGTCCCCCTGTCCCTTGGATTTACGCCCCTGGTAATGCGCCAATGAACATAATTTATTTGGTGTAAATTGCGCTAACAAGAATTTGATTTATATACTTTATTAACTGAAAGTCACATAATACAGTTTTTTTAAGTTAAGATAAATACTGTTATTATATTGTGAATGAAAAATTAGTCCAAACCAATTATTTTTCATCACGTTGTATTATTGTGTGTTATTAAAGCATGGTCCAGCAGGTCCGCTATATTGCAGCTGGATGTACCAGGTCTGCCAGCTCATGTTCATATATGGAGGCATTTGTGAGAACAGACGGGGCAGTGTGTTTGTCCTCCTGTTTCAAGGACAACCTGTGAATCAGGTATGTTAATCTTTGCCAGAGCAAAACTGTTGGAGATATGCAGGAATATAAATCTTACGTCTGTTAAAGTTGAATTGTCTGAATTTAACTACTTTACTGCATAATAATTATGTATATAAATACGCTTTAATTGTCCTTCCCTGAATATAAATGGGATAATGTCATTAATCTTTTAGAAATTTATATAAGACCAAGTTTTCATCAATGAAATTCTCTTAAATATCATATTCATGACTGCTTAAAGGAACAGAGATATTCTTTTCGCAGGTGCTCAGTCAGTCCACCAACGATCTGTATATTATATCTGATTTTTTTTTTTAAGTAAATCATAAAGTTTGTCAATTAGCGAAAAAGTGGGAACTTTAAATACAATCGCAAAATTTGATACATCAAATTTTATTTCAGTATAGGATGCGCTGTTCCCGAAACTGCGTATATCAGTAAGTTCCATTTGTTCAAGATTATTTACACGAGTGGTGGGCACTACATTATTTTGTTGGAGAAATACAATTCAGAGCACCTATGCTCTAAATCGAATGCGAGTCCCGTTCTCAGTTTTCGTTAGGTGTAATCCCGTCCAGGCAATTATTTCTCCCAATTAACTTTTTTTTAATGTGCTTTTGTGAACCGACGGTGCAGTTGTCCCAGTGCAACAGCAGACAGTTACAATGGCATGAACACGAACACATTCTGGCAATTGTCAAGGTGCATCAAATTACCAGTGTTATATGCAACAAGAACAAGAGGCGAGTTTGAACTTAACCTTAATGAAATACGATGTATTGCGTGAGATGGTGTAAAAAAAACATTACGAGTGAATGTAACAATATTAATGTCCAGCTCGATTAAACTAATTTCAACTTTTATCAAGATCCAATTTGACACAAGAAAATCGGAGATATGTTACAGAGTGCCAAGATCGCCAAATCAACGTCAGGACGGGCCTTGTAGATTTTTTCTATTCAAACATAAATATTGATGCTACAATTAATACTTCTCAATTAAGAGGTATTATGCCCGAAGATGTACACTATATCTGACCCTCACCAGAAATCAGAATAATACTGCTTTGTGTTTTATACGCAATTTTCAATCCAATTTGAAAGGCCTTCATAACATTGCGATGAGAGTTTGATATCAATCAGGTTAGCCAGCTTGTTTTTCCCTTATCCTCATAATAGCCCTTCAATTTTCCAGTCACCTGCTTTAACGTGCGGTAGTGACTTTTATAGGTCATACTACATAAAAAGCTCGCATGACCTAATACATTCTGATTTGGTCTCGTAACTGCAATAACTCACAAGAACAGGCTGATTCGGAAAATATGGAGACGATGCCAAGATCAAGGTCACAGTGGTTGAACATGTCTGATTTGGGTTCGTTACTGTTGGATACATTTTAGTTGGCTGTTGTGATGTTTAGTAACTGTGATTCTAAGATCAGTATAACAAGAGACAACAATAAAGTAATTAGATTACGGGGTTGAATGGTCTAATGATCAACAGGACCTTGTAATGATCTTATTTATCTTATTAATTTGCCATTAATGTAAGTAACGCTAGATCAGGTTTTTATGAAACTGGGCGATAAATACTGACTATGAGGAATCATAGCAGTGATTAGATTTTGGAAAAGGGGTTATAGCGTCATAACGTCACAGGTCGGCATTTGGTCTCATGCTGTTTGATAACTTAAGACGTGCCGTTCAGATTGAGTTTAAACATGCATGGACATTTCACTTTAAATTTGATTGGTTGATAAGTGTGGAGGCAGCCGATACCCCATGGAGAATACGTCAACTGCTCTTGTTCATGATTATTTGTTCTCTGTACACAGCTTGTGATGGTAGTCCGCTTTTGGTTTCACATGTGATGTTTCGATTGAAAATGACAAACAGCGATGGCATAACGGCCTGCAAGTGTTTGATTGCTCGTGTTCGCAGACCCTTATGGATGTTCTTGCGCATCAGGATACAACGGTTTAGACTGCACAAAAGGTATGGGTATATTATGAGTATTATTGGTAGCAACGGTTCTTTCAGAAAAGCCGATCTGTGAATACAGGAAAAAGTACGTCCCTCTATTTAAAAAAAATGGTCCAAATAGAATAATGTATAATCACATTTCATTATCAAACATTTTAGAGAAAAAAATGTTAAACCAAGACTAGAATCGTCAGTAAACAAAGAATTCTTAATCCATTCCAATTGGCTTCAGAATACAGATTAAAACTTGCATTTGCAATTGTCATAATTATAAGACCAAAATTACTGACGCATTCGCATAAAAAAAGCAACATGTCATCGCTTTATCATTTATGGGATCTGAGTAAAGCATTCAACACCATTAATCATGAAGTTTTACTTTCATAAGTTTAGCGAAATTACGGCATTTGTAGAGACCGCTTTTCTTCGTTTAAAAGTTATTGATTATAATCGGCAACAATACGTTTTATAAGGTAGAAATCTTCACATATCCATGTCGGACTTCTCAACGTTCCGTAACTGGGACAGTTATTATTTTTTATCATATATAAATGACCTCCTCTAAAACGAAAAAAAAATCTTAGAATTGAATAAAACAGTTCTAATTGTTCAAATGTAATAAACTGTCGTTTAAGTATTATACATTGTCAAACTTCGATTCAAAAACTGAATTGACAACATAGCTACGCGTCTACAAAAAAGACTGCATCTAAATTCCTGGGTATACAATTGAAAAAAAATTGAACTATTGATTGAAAACGTACAAAATGATGTCATTCACAAATCGCTCAGGTATGTGATACTTTATACAACTAATGACATATTATTAAATCGTGCTCTTCCTTACTTGTAAAATCTTATCTCACCGTATATAAATACTCGCAAATCATGATGTGGAAATTTGTAAATCGAGAGGAGCGTGGTATTGGCTAACATTTCTTCATATGTTAAAAAAATCTGAGCTACATGGATGTCCGCCATGCTACCATTGTCTTTGATTAGGGGTCTATAAAATGTCACATCGCTCCCATGAAGCCAAACAAATACAAGTCAGCTTAGACTCGATGCATTATCGTGCCTAGTTTAAAAAAGTGAAATTTTCGTAAGTTCGATTCGTGATTTCACTCTGCTCCATATTAATTTCTGACCATTTATCAGGACTTTGAACAAAAAAAAATGAGTGAACGAGGTGCGTGGTGCAGCTTCATCGGCGCGAAGCGCCGATGAAGCTAGTGTTATTAGAAAAAGAATGTTCTAACCAACGATATAACAATTTATAACATTTTGCCGATAATGATGAAGAAATTAGCGATCATACTCGTAGCATTCTTTCTAGGTCACCCTGTATAGTAGGCTAGTGAAACGACCAGATCGTTTTGTTGTGTAACTAGACTTGTATATGTTTTTGTGTAGATATCTATGCATGCATACAATGTTCTCGTGCATATGTTTTGTATAAGTTTTGTACATTGTTTATATTATGTTTGTACTGTTATACTCCGAAAGGGTGTCGAAAGACTAAATAAAACATTGTAACAATCTTACAAAATCTTACAAATCAGGTCGTTTCCAAAAGGTACTAAACACTATAAGTTAGTTCCCCCTTTTTCAAAATACCATACCTTTTCAACAAAAAAAAATTGAGAAGAGAGATTTTGCAGCGGTATTTTTACATTCCTTGCCTAACTTCTGTGTGAAGATGGGATTGATTTGTTAGGTCATACAAGAGAGAGAGAGTGTGTGTGTGTGTGTGTGTGTGTGTGTGTGTGTGTGTGTGTGTGTGTGTGTGTGTGCGTGCGTGCGTGCGTGCGTGTGCGTGCGTGCGTGCGTGTCAGGGGCGTCGATCCGTGTTTCGGATTAGGGGGTCAAAAGTGAAAAAAGACCAAATTGCAATACAACATTTTGTATAGTTGATGGTATTTTTATTCTGAGTTTAATGGTTTTATAGTACTTTCCAATGCGTTTAAACATATCCTTGTACATGTACTGTACTTCGTATTTTGAATTTTTGAAGTTGTCAAATTATTGGGCCCGGGGGGGGGGGGGATCGAACTGTTTGTGTAAAGGCGTCGTGGGGAACGGGCTATCTCTTTCCACCCAGGAATATAAATGGGTACAACGTAGGTTGAGAATGATTTGGGTTGTTTGGCTTGATGCGCCTCCTTGGCAGCTCAGCTAGAAATACTCCATGACTCCCCAGTGAGTGGAAATAGTGCACATCTTTTATTTGTGCAGGTTAGAAATGTATTCCAGTGACCAGGGTAATTATAATATCCAAGCGCATTGAGACTGATCTCCTTGGTGATTATGCGCTATGGACTATAGAAATGGACTATTATTATTATTATTTATTATTATTAATTATTATTAATTATTATTATTATTATTATTATTATTATTATTATTATTATTATTATTATTATTATTATTATCTATTATTACTATTATTATTATTATTATTATTATTATTATTATTATTATTATTATTATTATTATTATTATTATTATTATTATTATTATTATCATTATTATTATTATTATTATTATTGTCAATAATTCTTTCTGCATTGTAGGTCAGACTAATTTCATATCAACTACAACTCTAAGATCTATAAACTCACAGAATGGTGGCCCATGGGTTCGGTGTTCTCCAGTCTCAGGTGCTGCAGTGACTCTTGGTCGCTATGTTGCCACACGGAATGGTGCTTCCAACAATCCACAGCCTCAAACACCGAGTTCATTCCGGAGGGGTAACTCATCGGATACAGCCTGCTTTTCCTTTTTGGACACCAGCTATGATAATTCCTATGGATCATTCTACTGTGCGTCAACCTTAGGTGGAAGTACAATCACCGTGCCCATCATTTTACTCCGGTCTGATGGTGAGTCAATATTGAGGCATATACTGTCGAACCCTTAAAAATTCCATTTAAATCTTCCAGCGGTGTATAGGAACATACAACTTTTGTGCAAATACAAGACAAATGTTTATATATATAGTATTGGTATGTGAATAAATAATTTTTCCGTATCGTATTTCACTTTTAAAAGTTAACAACTACTTGTACTAGATTTGGATACTAATTTGAAGCATGGGTGTTGTTTAAAAGGTACTAAAATTACATTGTTAACTTGTTATAGAACTGAAATTAAAAGTTGTTGAAAATATAAAAAGAAAAATCGTGAATCTTTAAAATACCAAATAATTCAAAACATGTATAAATGAGGTCACTACAAACGTTTTAATATCCAATTTCATCCGGAAAAGAATTAGAGTCCGGAGTATATCACCTGAGACCAGCCCAGTAATAAATAGTTTTGGGTTTTGTTTTTTTTTTTTTACTAATTACTCTAAATTTTAAATTTGGTTTAATGCATCGTTGTGTTTCAGCCTCCTTTGTTCCAGCCAATGGCAGATTCACACAAACTGTTTGTACAGGTGACACGGGTGTGACCATTGAAATGACAGAACGGCCACCATCAGTTTTAGAGAAAAACTGGCGGTTTAATGGCACCACGAATCCTGATGATACACTATATAAAGGATCTAACGCCACTTATGTGATCCCTGGAACAGTACAGCCATCCAACGGAGGAGTTTATGAAGTCCATTTGGCAGGTCAGAGGGATACAGCGAGAGGGGGATTGATGAGACTTATTGTCAGAGGTAAGAAGAGTGTATGTATCTTGATGTGGGTACATTTGTTAATGGAGGGAAGACACATAGTTGTTAGAAGTGATGCTGCCAAAGTGATCTCATTTATTTTGATACGAGGGTGTACATGTGTGGGTGGTTAGGTTGGGTGAGGCTCTATCCACTCTTTATCATAAAAAATGCAAAATAAGTCGCTTGGGAGTTATTTTCTTTTTGTTTTGAGTATCATCGAAAAAGAAGACAAAATTGTTTCCAGCTGCTTTTTCAGCTGCTTATCCACAATGCATCTTTTCCTATAAAAAAGAAAGGTAAAGAGCACACTGAAGCTTCCTTTTAAACCCTTTAAACAATAGGTCGACTAAGTACTATATTGCGAATGTCAACTCGTCCATCAATGCCGATCAATGCGCTCTATATGCGTAGCTCCGAATGGTTGCATCTGTTACATCTTCAAATAGTGCATCTATGATTGAAATATTTTTTTGTGCATTCTCATCAGAGAATATACACCACTATTGTATTTTTTGCCAATTACAGTTCCAAATGGTTATGCCCATTCATGTACGTAGCTAACACATTTCAGTGTTACAACACTGTCTTTGAGACCTCAACCTCCGGTATGTAAATCGTGTCATTTTGTTTGATGATGAAAAAGTACAATATCCACCCCGCCACCCCGACCCCTTCCCCCACACTGAAAACTCACTATTTTGGGAGGTAATAACTATGTAATGCGTAGTGGCGCAAATTCATTTTTAAATGTAGGGGGGACATCACATGCACGCATGCGCGTACGCAGGTCCCAATTTTTTCCCGGTCACGCCAGCCGCCGAAGAAAACTCGGGCTCGGGGGGGGGGGGTAGGAAGGGGGGAGAGGTAGGAGGTTGGTGACGAAAATTTTTCTCCAAGTCCCAGGTCCAAAAATTTTTCCGATCACGCCAGTCGCCAAACAGCATGGGGGGGGGGAGGGGGAGGGGTTAGGGACGAAAATTTTTCCTTCCAAATCCCAGTCCAATTTTTTCCCGGCACGCCAGTCGCCGAAATAGTGGGGGGGGGGGAGTAGTGAAGAATTTCGTTTTTCTTCGAATCTAATTTTACTTGCCAAATTACTAGCCAAACCAAAATCACAGACTCAGACTTAGGCACACATATAAATTCGTTGGGGGGGGGGACATTTGATATTGTGTCCCCACCTTCAAAATCGTGGGGGAGGGACATGTCCCCCTGTCCCTCTTGGATTTACGCCCCTGGTAATGCGCCATGAACATAATTTTATTGGTGTAATTTGCGCTATACAAGAATTTGCTATTATTACTTTTATTAATGGAAAGGTCACATAATACAGTTTTTTTTAAAAGTTTAAGATAAATACTGTTATTATATTTGTGAATGAAAATTAGCCAAACCAATTATTTTCATCACGTTGTATTATTGTGTGTTTATTAAGCATGTCCAGCAGGTCGCTATGATGTGGCAGCTGGATGTACAGGCGTCTGCAGCTCATGTTATAATGGAGGCATTTGTGATGACAAGACGGGGAGGTGTGTTTGTCCTCCTGGTTTTCAAGGAACAACCTGTGAATCAGGTATGTAATCTTTGCAGAGCAAAATGTTGGAGATATTGCAGGAATATAAACTTTACCGTCTGTTAAAGTTGTGAAATTGTCTGAATTTAACTACTGTACTGCATAATAATTATGATATAAATCACCTTTAACTTTCCTTCCCTGAATAAATGGATAATGTCATTATTCTTTTAGAAAATTTAATAAGACCAAGTTTTATCATGAATTCTCAGTTAATATACATATCATGACTGCTAAGGAACAGAGATATTTCTTTTCCAGGTGCTTCAGTCAGTCCACCAAACGATCTATTAATTATATCATGATTTTTTTTTTTAAGTAAATGCATAAAGTTTGTCAATAGCGAAAAAGTGGGAATTTTAGAATACAATCGCAAAATTTGATACATCAAATTTTATTTTTCACTATAAGGATGCCTGTTTTTTCCCGAAACTGTATAATCAGTAATGTTCCATTTGTTCAAATATTTAACGATAGGGTGGGCACTACATTATGTTTGTTGGAGAAACTACAATTCAGACACCTATGCCTCTAAATGAATTGCCGAGTCCTGTTCTTCCAGTTGTCCGTTAGGTGTATGGTCCAGCAATTATTTTCCCATTAACTTTTTTTTAATGTGCTTTGTGAACCGACTGGCATGTTCGTCCCAGTGCAACAGTCAGACAGTTACAATGGCATTGAACACGATACACATTCTGCAATTGGTCAAGTGCATCAAATTACCAGGTGTTATATGCAACAAGAACAAGAAGGCGAGTTTGAACTTAACCTTAATGTAAAATACCATGGTATGGTGAGATTTGGTGTAAAAAAAACATACAGAGTGAATGTAACAATATTATGTGCCACTGATTAAACTTAATTCAAACTTTTATCAAGTATCAAATTTGACACAAGAATAATGGGATTATGTTACAGAGTGCCAAAGATCGCAGATCAAGGGTCAGAGGGCCTTGTAGATTTTTTCTATCAAAACAAAATATTGATGCTACAATTTGAATACTTCTCAAATTAGAGAAGGTAATTATGCCCTGAGATGTACACTATATCTGACCTCTCACCAGAAATCGAATAATAACTTGCTTTGGTGTTTATACCAAATTTCAATCCAATTTGAAAGGTCCTTCATAACAGTTGCGATGAAGTTTGATATCAATCAGTTAGCCACTTGTTTTTTCCCTTTATCCTCATAATAGCTCCAGATTTTCCAAGCACTGTTTAAGTGGGTAGTACTTTTTATGTCCATACTACATAAAAAGCTCGCATGACCTAATACATGTCTGATTTGGTCTCGTAACCTCAATAACTCAAGAACAGGTGATCGGAAAATAATGGAACGATGCAAGATCAAAGGTCACAGGGTGTTGAACATGTCTGATTTGGGTTCGTTACTGTGGTAATTTTAGTTTGGCTGATTGGATGTTTATGTAACTTGGATCTACAGATAGTATATACAATGAGACAACAATAAAGTAATTAGATTACGGGGTTGAATGGTTATATGTCACAGGACCTTGTATGATCTTATTTTATCTTATTAATGCCATTAATTAATAACTGCTGATCAGGTTTTTATGAAACTTGGGCGAAATACTGACTATGAGGAATCAATACAGTGATTAGATTTTGGAAAAGGGGTTATAGGTCAAACGTCACAAGGTCTGCATTTGGTCTCATTGCTGTGATAACTTAAGACGTGCCGTTCAGATTGAGTCTAAACATGCATGGGACATTTCACTTTAAATTGAATTTGGTGATAGTGTGGAGGCAGCCATACCCATGGACTGAATACAGTCAAACTGCTCTTGTTATTATTATTTGTTCTCTGTACACAGCTTGTGATGGTAGTCGCTTTGGTCTCACATGTGATTTTCGATGCATGACAAACAGCGATGGCATAACTGCCTGCAGTGGTTTGATGGTCTGTGTTCCAGACCCTTATGGATGTTCTTGCGCAGCAGGATACAACGGTTTAGACTGCACAAAAGGTATGGGATATTTTATGAGTATTATTTGGTACAACTGGTCTTTTCAGAAAAGTCCCGATCTGTTGAATACAGGAAAAGTCGTCCCTGTATTTAAAAAAAATGGTCCAAATAGAATAATTGTATAAATACCATTCATATCAAACATTTTATGGAAAAAAATTGTTATACAAGACTAGAATCTGTCAGTAAACAAGATTCTTAATCCATTCCAATTTGGCTTCAGAATACAGATTAAACTGATTTTGCAATTGTTCATTTATAAGACAAAATTACTGACGCATTCGCTAAAAAAAGAACATGTCATCGCTTTATCATTTTATGGATCTGAGTAAAGCATTCAACACCATTAATCATGAAGTTTTACTTCATAAGTTTAGGAATTACGGCATTTGTAGAACCGCTTTTTCTTGGTTTAAAAGTTATTGATTAAATCGGCAACAATACGTTTTAAGGATAAGAAATCTTCCATATCCGATGTGGAGTTCCTCAAGGTTCCGTACTGGGACAGTTATTATTTTTATCTATATAAATGACCTCCTCTAAAACGAAAAAAAAAATGCTTAGAATTAATAAACAGTTCCTAATTGTTCAAATGTAATAAACTGTCGTTTAGTATTATACATTTCAAAACTTCGCATTCAAACACTGAATTACAACATAGCCTATCGCGTCTACAAAAAAGACTGCACTAAATTCCTGGGTATTACAATTGAAAAAAAATTGACATTGATTGAAACGTACAAAATATGTCACACAAATCGCTCAGGGTATTGGTATACTTTATAAAACTAATGACATATTATTAAATCGTGCTCTCCTTACCTTGTATAAATCTTATCTCACCGTATATAACATACTGCAACATCATGATGGGAAATTTGTTAAAGGTATTGGCTAACATTTTTCATAGTTAAAAAAATCTGAGCTACATGATTCCCCATGCTACCATTGTCTTTGATAAGGTCTAAAAATGACGCCATGAAAAAAAAACAGCTTAAGACGATCATTAAGTGCTTTAAAAAAGTGAAAATCGTAAGTTGATCGGATTCACCTGCCCAATTTCTCCCATAGACTTACTGTGTGTATACCTAGGCTATTTAAACTCGCCCCGAGTTTTAATATGAACACTACTATGTAGTTCAGATATCAACATTTGACAGTTTTTTAAATTGAAGCTCCACAATGTTAGCCTATCACTTTAACTTTGAGATTAACGAGTGTGCAAAATGTCCTAATTTGGGCACGTTACTATTTTTGTCCTTGTTGATGAGTGAATTTCCCAATTGGTTATTACACATTCTTGACGGACTTTGATATGAATTCAAACATGGACTCAACCAAACAAACAACAAATAATCAAACAATCAAACAAACACATATGGACACTTAATATAACGACTCAAAGCCTTTAGTCTCAAAATCACAACAAACTGAAGAAGCAGGGGCTTCTGTTAAAATTGGCATTCATGGGTGACCAGCTGAGAACAAAGACATAACTCCATACAAAAGAACATGTTCCTTATTGACCCTTCATGACCATCGGTGTTCATTTTGCAGCTTTTCAATTTACACCTTATCTCATATTTTAAGACACTGCCCTTTCTTGATGGTATAATCATACTAAGTAGGGTATTGTTTTTATTGTTTTAAAGGATATCAAATAATCTTTTTGCTGATACCAAGCACACATTGATAACAACTAACAATACGGAGAAATAATCGATGAAACTCTGATTTCCAAACTTTTCTCGAGGAGTTAACATACGCTCTACGAACTGTAAATGCCAACGTATAATGAAAGGCCATGCTTTATACACGATAGTTAATTACACCATGACTGCTTTTATAGATTTGAAGTGGGAATTTATTCCTAAAGTTTTGGCTCAGGTCAAATTACTGTAACCTAAATTCTAAGAAAAATACAAAATACCAAAATGGGAAGGAATGCTGTGATGCTCTGTGAGACTTCGTAGAAATCCAAATATGAATACAGGTATTTTTTTTATCTAATCCGTTTGGCTCAGAAGGTTTTTGTGGTTATCTCTTAATTTTGTGATCTTAAAGGGACCGTAAAGTCGCAAGTCGTGAGCGTTTGGACCTGGCCCGACTCGGGTAAGATTCAGGAATGCCCGTATACTTTCGGAAAACGAGCGCGCACGAATTGTGTGCAATTCCCTATGCAGCACGTATTCACCCGCAGAAAGGCGAACTAAGCCCAACTGACCCTCATCGGCAATTCTGTTCGCAGCTCCACGATTTTTGTTACGCACCACTGAATTCTACACTACGTAGCATAGAGTTCAGTGTTACGCACTGCCTTGCAATAGGGGCAAGCGTAAGGTAAATAACGTACTTGGATTACCAGCGGCGCGTCCCTTCAAATGTTGTAGCAATGTAGAAT
>JZLH01S0498806.1:15343-31585 GCA_001188425.1 Eucidaris tribuloides
AAATAATGAACCACAATAAATCCATGTTCTGAACCGCATGGGATATATTCCATAATTAGTCCACATTGGCAATAACTTTGCAGCAATATTTGTTTAATTTCCAAATCTTGTGCTGCTTATTCTACATAATTTGATCATGGGACTGGACATTGGTGTTCCTGATTTTTTAATTTGAATTTACTACTTTTTTGGAAACAGGTTTAATCAGGTGGAGTAGATATCAGCCAAAGTTTGACAATGAAAGACTATATTTAGACCAGCTTTTGGGGGGCCTTGGTAGTCTTTTGTTGTTGTTGTTGTTGTTATATTTCTATTTTGGTTTGATAGGCCTTACTGCGCTGTAACCTACAAACCTGCGTAAGTCCATGCTTAGGATTTCAGTGATTTAGTTTTGGGTGTGTTTTGTGTGTGCATGCATGTGTGTGGGAACATGTAAACACCGACTTTCGGGGACAATTAAGTGTTTTTAACTGCAAAACCGGGGACATTTGAGAATCGGGGACGTCCCCGGTTCTCTGACCATGCCAATCAATTCCTCATCACATTTTAAGCAATTTCATGTAGTAAAAACATATTTTGGAAAAAGTCCCCTTTGGGACTGTTAAACTCCAGTTTTGTGTGTAGGGGTATTGTAGTGTCCCCAGTTAGTGGGTTATGCTCACATTTTGTGTTTAGTTTGTCCGAAAAGGGCCCCGGTTAGTGGATTAAGTTCACAATTTCGAGTGTATAACATCGCACACACACGTCCCCACTTGTGCGGTAAAAAATATGTAGGTCCCCACAGGACACACTACATGTATGTGTGTGTGTGTGTGTGGTGGGGGTGGGGGGGTGTGTGTGTGTGTGTGTGTGTGTGTGTGTGTGTGTGTGTGTGTGTGTGTGTGTGTGTGTGTGTGTGTGTGTGTGTGTGTGTGTGTGTGTGTGTGTGTGTGTGTGTGTGTGTGTGTGTGTGTGTGTGTGTGTGTGTGTGTGTGTGTGTGTGTGTGTGTGTATGTGTGTGTGTATGTGTGTGCGTGTGTGTGTGTGTGTGTGTGTGTGTGTATGTGTTATTGCGTGTATGTGTGTTTTGTGTGTGTGTGTGTTTGGTGTGTGTAAGCACCTGTGTCTGTGTTTTTTTTTGTAATCTCATGTTTTTCTTGCTCTACCAGTGTGCACTCTTACTTTTCTTCCTCGTTACCCATTTTCAGTGCACACAATGCAACATTTCACTGATGTGCATGATGCTACAAATATGTTACCAACAAATGTTAGTGAATCCTTTTTTGAAAATGTAAATAATTATGCCCAAGTCAGGAATGAATATATAATTATATATATTTAACATATCATTCTATCATACTTTGGAAAGTTAAATTGTGATATACTTCTGTCTTCAAAAATGTGTAATGATGTACATGATTAACAATACTTGAATTCAATACACTTTTATTATATTCTTAATATAAAACATATTTCTAGATGAATATAAAAGGTAATATTCTCTTTTTCATCTCTCATGTAGTACTAGGTATACACTCACTCGTAAACCTCTTCAGCCTAAGAACTCTATCTACAACGAATTCTACTTATCATAGTACTAATATCAAATTAATATGATAAATCTTTGTCTACCTCTATAATCGACAACTGATATCCAGCTTCTTTTTTTTTTTAAAGAAAAGCCTTCATTACTTATTTACTACTAATAAATCCTCTCTGTGAAACCATGTAAGTTGTACCATTACACAAGCATATGGTTGTAATGCAATTGACCTGTCCAGTATTGCTACGTGTATTTTGTTTCCTGAACTGTGCAACAATTTCAAAACCAATGCTTCTGAACCTCTTGTAACTTCAATTGTATATGAGTTGGTAATTAACAATGAAAAAAAAATCCATTGTTGATAGATGAATCAAATTTTACTAATTGCAGTTTGACGTTTGCTATTAAAAGGCATATGTTGGCTGACTCGTACATATATATTAAAAGTGCCAAGGGCCCAAAATTTGATTATTAAAGATTGCCATACAACTGTTACATAATTATGATGATATCAAAATAGACAAAGTGTGACTCCAATAACCACAAACAGCTGTTATTAGTTGATTAATTGCTACATGTAAATGTACTAGTAAGTTGTCAGATCAAACTTGGCAAGCCATGCAACAAGCTCAATCTGAGGTAGGGCATATCGTTTACAACCATAAATTGTTATGTCACTGCAAAAAGTATGCACAAATTGTAAGCATGGGCCTACATTACCAGCCTGTGTACAGAAAATATGTTCAGTACTTGGCATATTAAAGGGCAATGAAATGATTGGTAGAAATAAAAAATGTCTCTCAAACCAAACTGGTTGAAAGGTATACTAATGGATACACCATCTGGAGTGTATCTCTCCTGGCTGGAGGGATTAATCTTGAATTTGACAATTATTTCAAAACAAAGTTGAATACATACTCTGTGCTGTGGGATTTTCAGACGTTTGATTGCTTGCCAAATATATGCTTCCTTCACAGACTCCGACCTTAATGCCCGAGAGATAAATGCCTGGTTTTTATGACATATTCACAATTCAAAAAAAAAAGGTTTTCAAGCTGTGTTTTAACACCTATCACTACAGAGTGGTACATAATTTGGGGTATAAAAGAATGGATGAGAATAAATTAATTGATTAATATGAGCATACACACTATACACAGCTTTAAGTCAAACAGTTCATTCCCTATGTAACTTAAATTAAGTACCTTTTGGGAACCCTGAAAATGGGGAAAAAATACTATACCATCCTCAAAACTTAACCAAATGTACCTAATTCTCCATTTATTTCATGCAAGATGTTTATTTTACACTTTCTTTTGTAATAACCTTTTTTTTTTTTTTAAGAAAATAATGTACCGGTAAGTAGCATGTCTCCATCCATTAACATTTGCAAACAAACAATCTGTTTAAACAATCTGTTTAAATTAAGTATTAATTAAGCTACATGTATTTATATTTGACAAGTAAAATCATCGATATAAAGTCTTTTATACTCATTTGATTTTAAAGTTCAACATATTTATTTGCCCATTTGGGCAAGTAAAATAAATTTTCATCAAGTTTCACTTGCCAAGAAGCAAAATTTCCTTGCTCTGGCCAAGCGGGCAAGTGCTAGTATCAAGCCCTGCATTTGGTTCCTGTAGCCAATTAACAGGATAAGTTATCAACATTGGCTTTTCAATGGCTTTTTCATATGCACATAATCTATGGAGTTAGGGAATACTGGTAGTAAAGGAATTAACTTTAAAATCCATTGAAAATTAATCACCAACATGTACAAGCCACAGTTTTCTCCAGATAAACAGCAAATCAAGTCCCATAATGCTCTTTTGCTTTAGAGAGTACTAACTTTGGCCTTTCGATGTTATCCAACGCAACAGGAAGTGGGTTCTTATCAAGGACTCGCAGAGTAACACGTCGCCATGGCAACCAGTACATTTCTTGCAGACGATTACGCTCTGCTTCTGTGCACTTGTAAGGCTGCCTGCAAGTGATATTCCAACGCATCGTGCTTGAAATAAAATTGCTGTGTCATGGATAATGTTGCAAAACCTGTACATACATTTATTCAGTATAGTGTTTAACGCAAGTGTAAATTGATGACACAATGAATTATAAAAAAAAAACAATACATATCACTGTAGAGCATTGGCCCTGCAAGCCAAATGTCCTGGGTTCAAATCACAGTTGAGGCATTGTATTTTTCTCACACTGAAAATTCTTAATTCTACATATCACTGATCACTAGCGTTTTCAATTTAGCAAATTCTGTTACTCTTGAACCTTTCTTTGAGTCATTCATCACATTCGTTTCCTTGTAGATAACTCATCTAATCTGATCAGTTCAATGAAGTTTTGCCTGACTCAGACAGTTACAAAATAATCTACATGAATCAGTATCAAAAATGTGCAAAATAATGCAGACTTACCAAGAGATTTAAAACATGAACATATCACTAGACTTGAAGGTTTTATGGCCATCTGTTTTCACACATTTTTGTGTCAACAGGAATGTGGATGTATACATAGTTCTTTTAACATGCTTTACAGTTTTTCAGATAATGTAATTATCAACCAGTATGTTTTCAACGACTGTTTTTGACATGACTGGCTGGCAGCTGTGCAAATGGATCCCAATTCAATAATTGTGCAATTAAGTATTGACTTAGGAACATGCATTTACCTAGTGTACATACAAGAGTTGTTTTCTATCGTCACTGCAATCCGCAAATCTATGTTAAGGTACACATCGTCAAACATCCTTACCATTAATGTCTCCTTTTTATGCATCAAGCAGTTTTTACACACCACCATATTGACCAACATTTGGAGAATAATGTCAACCACATATTCCACGGACTCATTACTTTTACATGCTGGAAAAAGGGGGAGGGGGGTAATCCTTTAGACTGAATTTCCTTTAATGGTAAGATACCAATAGACCGAGGATCCGCTAGACCGATTTCCCCATTAACGTTAAAGACGCTATATGGCACTGTGGAAGTCCCGTTTAAAAAATTGTCGAACTTTGCTATCTGACATATCTGACAGTGTTTGAATGGACAAATAAACACCCAAGAACACAAAAGTTTGGACTGTTATGCTGTCACTAGTATAATATGTGCAGATAAAAATTGGCACATTAATTATTCTCAGCCGATAGGAAATTCTGCAACACAGCAGTCTATGGGGGAAAGCTGGAATGGTCTTTCAATGATTTTCACTGTTTTAAAGCACTGAATGATCGTTTCAAACTAATTTTTTCAGGGCTTCATTTTTAGACCGTATCAGTGACACTGGTAGCATGGGGAATCATGTAGCTCAGATCTTTTAAATTGGAAACATTGTTATACAATGCCTTTAAGGGTCCAATAGACCGATTATCAAAAAGGGTTGAACAGACCGATTTTCAAAAAGGGTGCAATACACCGATTACCAAAAAGGGTATGATAGACCGAGGGTCTGATAGACTATCAATAAGGATCCGGTAGACTGATTGTCTATGGACCCATTTTGTTAAAAAGTCTATTGGACCCTTTTTGATAATCAATCTATAATCATTTAATAATTGGTTGGTCTATCAGACCCTTGGTCTATCGGACTATAACCGACAAAAGTGTCATGTCCAAAAGTTGTAGACAAAAGTACAGGTGTATATCCTCCCTATCAAATAGACTTTTACTGAAATCTTAAAATTTCTGAAGTTAAAACAAATCTTGACAAGTTTTTTTTTTCTGCAGGGGGAGGGGGATCAGCAAAAGTTCATAAGTATGTATTAACTGTCACATTTGTCAATTTCACAGAATAAAATCAAATATTAAGAAAAATATGAAACATAAACCTGCCTATAACATGAGAAATGTAACGAGGGCTATTCCTCTTATGTGCAAAAGTGAAGATACACATTACCATACTGTCACATGTTTTTATACTATTAACACTTATTGAAGGGTATTTTATGGTAATGTGTTAAAAGTTGATATGGGAGTTGAGTAAAATCATGATTTTATACACGCTATAATTTTCTTTGCACACATAATGCATGGAATATATAGAAATGACTGTGCAAGCAAATACCATTGGTGTTATAATTGCACAACTGACTCTAAGTATAAAGACCCTTCTGTATCAAAACAAAGACAACTCATATTAGATAATCATATTAGAAAATTATAGAATTAATGAACGTTACCCAATTTAATTGGGTGACAGGCACTAATAATTTTTGTACCACCAGAAGGTTCTCCTTGAATTTTCATGAACCTGATGAATGCCTACCAGCATAAACTTGATGAAACTACAGGAGTCTGACAAACTTGGCATGAAAATATATGCTCCCTTGTTTTATTTTATTACAAGCGTTTAAAAAGGTAACATTAAAAGTGAGGGTTATAGTCGTGTATGACTGCATAAGCACTGGCTCATACGACTTCTCACATTACACCCTGATCATTGGACCCATGTAAAGCCTGCACATTAATGTGCGCCACCTCCACTCCCTGGGGAGTATTGGGGAGTATTCCTATCCCTGCTGCCTGTTAGGTGCGCAGAAGCTAATTCATTCACAAATGGCTTTCTCAGTCCTCTCAGGTACCTCCTGGGTGGAGAGAGGTAATGCGGATGAAGTGTTTTACGCAAGCTCACGAATGCTGTGGTGAGATTTGAATCAGGAATCTTGTAATCAGGTAGCCACGGCCTTGCCCACTATGCCATGACGCATTACAAGAAATCAATTTAACTATTAACATGCCGAAGTCACAAATCTGCAGCAATAATACACACAAAATCCACAGAGGTTGAAATCCTCCAGGATGTTAAGAGTTAACTCTGGGTGTTGTGACAAGTTTGCGAGACGGCACTGTGAAGTACTGTATGAAGCGACAAGCATACAGACAATAAATGAAGCACCAAGGAAAACTGTCATACTCCAAATTTTCCTAAAATACCCGAGGGATAAATCATTCTGAAGCTTATTCTAAATCTGGTATTTACTCAAATTTATTAATCCTGACTCTTGACATTTCACAAATAATGATTTCTTCTTCTTCTTTTTTTATTCTTGAATTACATACTGAACCCTCATCTTGAAATCAAACCAGTTTCAAACCTTTCCCACACTTATCCATGGCAACAGGAGTGACGTAGTTGTTTGAAACTTTTTTCCCATTTTTTTTCCCATTATGTCAACTGCTGGCATTTTCTAGACTGTGAGAACTTGACCACATCTACGAAATCTCAGGGGAAACAAATGTTAGTCACTACATCAGGAGTACTAAGTTATAGGATGTTAACACCAGCATCAAAAATCAGAATTTACTTTGGTAGATCGCATTCAACTTTTGAGGTTATCTATTTCCCCTAAAAAGTTGGATTAAAAGAAAATTAGCACACAAACTTCAATCTAGTATTCAATATCACAATTTGATAAATACAAACATATGAAAACTATATAACACAAACAGGGATTACTCTGATGAAATAAAGTGTAATTACATAATTTGTTTACAAATAGAAAATATTGTTCATGCATATTATGTGAAAAATATATAATTGATGTGAAGAAAAGTTGGTTACCACAGGTGCATCAAAAAATTCTAGTATGTAATACCGCATGGCAGCACTAAAGGTAAATGACATGATTGGGGGTAGTCCTCAACTTGGGGTAAAAACTATTATAGAATCAAGTAAACTATGCAGGGATTCTACTGTGAAAATTTTGTAGTCAATAGTTGACTCATTTTAAAATAATGTTCATCAGTATGCCTTGTAACAGACAAATTTGTAGTGCAGCCTTCTATGGGGATTAAATCTATCATGCCCGGATAAAATTAAATTGCTGGCCTGTTCATGCTTGATTCTCCTTAAGTAAACAATCTCCAGACAAATCCTTCCAGCCGGGAGATCCACTCCAGCTGGTTGTACATTTGGGTTTAAATCTTTCAACCAGTTTGCGTCTAAAGGCATTTTTTATTTTTGCCCAAGCATGTCCACTGAGTTTAACCTATGTTTACTTGCGCCTATTTTCAGACCAGATTTTTACTGAGGCGGGGAGGGGGGCCGGTGTCAATTTGACCCCCCCCCCTTAGATATCGGCCGCCGATGTGCGATGCCACGAAAATTTGCATGCGCATATGACCGCGATGTAAACCTAACACAACTCGTATAGCCAAAATTTTTCCAAAAATGATTTTTCTCTCTTTTTTAGTAATTAATTATGCAAATAAGTGCGTAGAAATTAAGTTATTTCGCCTATAAACTCATTAACATAGCTGTGTAGAATGCTAATTTTTGTGAAAATATTCATTCTGACATTTCTCACAATTATCCTACAAAAAAAAATTTGAACCTGAATTAGAATTAAATTTTCTTATTGTGTTTTCTGTTTTTGTGAATTTCTGTATGTATTTCTTTTGTATTTTTCGGACCTTTCGTTTTCTATATTTTTTCGATGAAATTTTTTTGGGGCACACTCTTTGCAATCTATAAACAGCATAAAATAATGTCATTTCACCAATTAAAGCGATAAAATAATCAAACATTTTATTTGATTTGGCGTGAAACACATTTCCAATTGATTCTTGTACATGAAATCACGTTTTTAGCAATTTTGGGGATTGAATGCGATGTTAACCAACGTCAACGCAGCCGTGTTCGGGGTAAAAAAAAAAAAAAAAACACACAACGGTAATGTACCGATTTCGCGGAAAAATGGTCTTCAAAAGATGCGCAGATTGAATAGTAAAAAGTCAGCGGCAACAAGCAGGATCTCGAATTTTGGCGCGGGCCAGCACGGATTAGTCAGCCGAAATTCGATCAAATTGACCCCCCTCCCCCCCAGTTGTATAGGGGTTAAACCAATGGATTAACTATAGACAAAATCTCTCAGGCTGGGCGTCAAATGGAGAGAATGGCATCTTAGGTCATTGATACACACTATATTTTTGAGTAGGGACGTGGAGTCGACACCCTAGCGTCGAAACCCACTTCCACTCCACTTGATAAGTGAACACAAAACAGTGGTTTTCGACCGCTACCATCGAACTCACATCACGATTGGATTCGACACTACCTCATTGAAGGTAGTTTTCGACCGTAGGAGGTAAGAGGTGGGTTAAATTTTTTGTAATTGTGAAGCTACAATATGTGGTTCGATCTGGCGATCGACTCCCACACACATATACCGGAAGTGACCCTAACGCTTGCTCCACTCACTCCCCTCGGCACAGCGCATCGATCGCACGCAAAAATCCAATCGCCGCTTGTAACATCACTGAGAAACCAAGTCACTGGGTAAGGCATCTTTGCCTTTGATAGATGGCCAATTGAAACGAAGAAATTCACATATTGCCATACATTTTGTCGAATTTAAATTTTGCACGAGATCGACCAGCGAAATGCGGAATTTCTACGAAAATGCAGCTGTGCTAAATGCCAACAACAGCGGAAAACAGTGTCGTCCATCTTGGATATGGACTCTCAATATTGTTTTCGTCGGGTAACGGCGCTTCACTTCCGCGAGTCATATTCTAACTACCGAGGTAAGTGGGTTCGTGCCACTTACGTCATAACTCACTTTCGATGTGGATTAGCAGCGGTAATGTGAACGCGAACAAAATGTGGATCGACACCACTTCACTACCTAGGTACGAACCCACATATATGTAATGTGATCACGACCTTATATTGACATCAAATCATCTGCAACAGGTTAAGACTTGACTGACTGTCCCTACATGTACCTCCAGTCCTTGGGGGTAGAATTGCTTACTTCTGATTAATTTGATGCCATAAGATACAATACATAACAATGGGTGATTTCAAGTTTTGGATTAGTGTTTTGTGTTAGTGTTATCTTAACAATAACACGAGCGTTCATCCGAAACTTGAAATCAATCCGAGTTAGCGAGTTGACCCCAAAATTATGACGCACTTCCGGAAGTTGGTGTTGTAGATAGTGTGTTAAAAATTGTCTGCTAAACCAAGCTGGGTTGCTGGTGTTAGGAATTTACATGCGTTTGTCCCATTCACTAACACTAGACCCTAGGGATTCAGAAAATCACCATTTCAAGTTCGTTGTTAGTGTTAGTGTTATTTCTGTCTCGGCTCACCCAACTGGGTTGCGCAGTTGTACGTGTAATGTGTATGGCAGCGCGATGGTGCGCGTTAAGCGGCAAGAAAAATTACAATATTTTAGATTGTGAAAGAACAAAGACATGATGAAATGAGTCAAATACATGAAATTAAGGGGGAAGTACGTGCCTTTCCTACAGCATTATATTTGTAGTACAATTGTTTCAATTTCATAAAGAAATTTCAACATTTCTTCAGGTTTTCCGCGGTTTTCATGTTCGTCGAACAAGGGATGTGACGTCATGCTCGTGTTAACACTCGTGTTACGCTATCGATTACAGAATCGATAGTGGCCATTAATCCGAGTCGCAGTGTTGGAGTTTGGTTTAACGGCTCTTGACTTCTAGTAACACTAACAATAACACTAATCCAAAACTTGAAATCACCCAATATAGTGTCAAGTCATGTAATGTGTGCATGAATGTAGGAAATGGAATGCTCTGAAGCATTCTTTATATGGAACTGCCCACTGCATTTGAAACATCCTCTGGACAATATTGTGATGTATGGTCAAAAAGACTTCACTCAATACTGCCGAAGCAAATTAAATTGGGATTTGACCTGAATTGAGAGGCAAATGAGAAATTTCTGAAACATTTTTGAAACATTTTTGATCTGGATACATCTAAAGTCCTTATCCCATGCAAGAAGAGGGTTACACTGTACAAGCAATAAAGTCCAGATCCGAAGTGCAGAAGTGACTGAATATCACTGTTAGCTTGCCAAACAGAGAGCCCAAAATTGAATGTAAACCAAGGAAACAAGGGAGGTATACCAGCTGTGGTAGCTGTAGGAAGAAAAATAGCATAAACTTGGTCCAGATCGAAAGTGTATATTTTCACTCTGGACTGCAAAGTTTGCTTTAAATCCACTTTAGCTGTAAGTACAAAAACTGGCTTATTTCTTCTGCTCCGAGTACTTGTCCAATGTTTTGGCCGTTTCATATAACTCTCAGAACAAATGCAAATAAAATCTTTATATAAGCTCATGTGATGGTGGGCATTATACCTTGGTATATATTACTCACTTTAACCTCATTCAAAGAACACCTTCAACTTAAACCCTACAATATGGATTAGTTGAAGAGTGTAACCAACACTTTTCTTATAAAGTAACAACAATACATTGCCAAAATTCAATCGTACAATTGATTGTCCAAAATATAAACTTGCGTACCACAAAAAATAATGTTTTACACGTTAATCACGTCACTTTCTTAGACTAAAGTATCACTTCCTACAGTAACTTTCAATCATGATCCTAATCTATTCCTCCTTTAAGACATCACACTTTGCTCTGAGATGATCAAGACGTCTTGTACAATCGGGATGTAAACCATTCTACATTAAACCACACAATTTTCTCAGCACAAACAAAGTATCCTGTGCTCAGACAGAATATCCTCTCTTCAAAACTATCCTTCATTGTAAAATATAAGGGCTAAATGAGTTGCTTGTTAAATGACAAAAAAATATATCGGTACGTTCCTCCCAAATGAGTCGAGATCATGTCTGGGGTTCTCGTAACCAGGTTCTCGTTTCGCAGACGTCCCTGCTCACTATTAGAAGCAGTTCGCATCCTTTGATTTTGAGCTGCGACTTGAGGAATTCCAAGAGGGCTACCATGCTTCCTATTGCCTGCGGCTTGCTCAGTTTGGAGTCCAAATTGTAGTAAATGCCCTCTATTTGTCTCAACGCTATCCAGTGTTTTCTCCGCAACGGCACGCTGACGAAGCCCAGCTGTATCGGGGATGGGACGTTCATGATGAAACCGGTGATGTTGTCCAGGACTAGTTGGTCCAGGCTCCTGATAATGAGACAAAAAATAAAGAAACCCCAAATTTAGCATTTACTGAAGAGTATAGACATCTTGCAGCTTATACATTATTAATTGCAAGTGTACAGGTTAGCATATCATCAGTTGTCCGGCAGAAGGGCCCTAGCATATGTTCCCGGTAGAAGGGCCTTAACACTTAATTGTCTCTAACTTGAAAACCATTGGCCCTTTTCGCATAAAATCAAAGTTGTGTGATATTGTTAGATTCTTCTTTCAGTATAGTGCAAATATCAAATAAGACAATATTTCTCAAATTAGAGAAATTTACTGTTAAGGCCCTTCTGTTGGGAACATATGCTAGGGCTCTTCTGCTGAACAACTGAGGTTATACAGTCAAACCTGACAAGGCAT
The DNA here is from genome assembly GCA_001188425.1 of Eucidaris tribuloides. Classification (NCBI taxonomy): domain Eukaryota; kingdom Metazoa; phylum Echinodermata; class Echinoidea; order Cidaroida; family Cidaridae; genus Eucidaris; species Eucidaris tribuloides. The sequence goes on from JZLH01S0498806.1 coordinate 27,183, forward strand.
GTGTTAATGAATCTGTCTCAGGGGTCGCGCTTAACTTTTTTTTAAACTAGCCAGACGGACTAGTTAGCCGAAATTTTAGGTAGTCCGCCAGAATTCTGGCTAGCCCGCCCAAAAAATTGACTAGTCCGCCTGTTTTGAATATATACATGTTTAATTTCGAAAGAATAATGTGAATTATGTACATGTAATCAACTGGCAATAGCCATTGGCCACCAGGCTACCCCCTCCCCCCTTCCCCACCCCGGTCCATGATGTGACAAGGCTCAGGCCCCGAACTCAGAACGAGTTCAGGGTCACGGGTTCGTGTTGGTATCTTCATCAAAATGATGAGCTCTGAAGCAATTTACAGCATGTTTTTAGAGGATCAGGTTAATGGAAGAAGGAGAAGAAGGGGAGGAGAAGGAAGAGAAGGAAAGGAAAGAGAAGAAAAGAAAAGAAAAAAGAAAAGAAAAGACAGAAAAAAGAAAAGAAGAATTTTAGTTTAGAAAAGAAAGGAGGAAGAAGAAGAGGAGGAGGAAGAGAAGGGGCAGAAGATGAGGAAGAAGAGGAAGGGGAAGGAGAAGAAGAGGGAGAAGGGGAAGAAGAAGAGGAAGGGGAAAGGGAAGAAAAGAAAAAAGAAGAAGAAAAAGAAGAGGAAGGGGAAGGGGAAGGAGAAGAAAAGGAAAGGAAAGGAAAGAAAAGGAGGAGCAAGAGGAGGAGGAGGAGAAGAAGAAGAGGATGAGGAGAAGAAGAAGAGGATGAGGGGAGGAGGAAGAAAAGGGGAAGGGGAAGAAGAGGAAGAAGGGAAAGGGGAAGAAGAAGAGGAGGGAGGGGAAGGGGAAGAAAAGAAAAAAGAAAGAAAGAAAAGGAGGATCGAGGAGAAGAGGAGGAGGAGGGGAGGAAGAAGACAAGGGGAAGGGGAAGACGAAGAAGAGGAGGGAGGTGAAGGGGAAGAAAAGAAAAAGGAAAGAAAAGGAGGAGGAAGAGGAGGAGGAGAAGAAAAAGAAGAGAGGAAGAAGAGGGGAAGGGGAAGAAAATAAAAAAGAGAAGAAAAAGAAAAAGAAGAGGAAGGGGAAGGGGAAGAAAAGAGAAAAAGAAAAAAGGAGCAGGAGGAGGAGGAGAAGAAGAGGAAGAGGAGGGGGAGGAGGAAGAGAAGAGGAAGGGGAAAGAAAAGAAAGATTTATCATTGATGTATTCATATGGATATCAACTCATTTGTGTCTTGTTTGTGTCTGTTTCCCCCGTTTCCATTCGAGGTCCACCCTCTCATTCAGTTTTTAGAATTAATAAAATAAAGGGAAATTGGATTGTATTTTTTCAAAGTAGTAACATTGTTTTCAACAATATTGATAGTTTGTGTGGTTTTGTGTGTATGTTGCAGTTACTCAACCAAGTCACTGAAAGTCGGAGTCGCGACTACCTAGTCACGACATCCGCAAGAGACTACCGATTTACCGCCAGTGACCAGTGTGACAGTGTGAACCATAGACATTGACATACTCCATCAAAACATAAATACTGCTTGCGTGGGACTATCAGGGGACTAACGTTATACATGAAGTAAAAAAATGATTTTTAAAACGTACTTACCACTATCATTGGATTGCCTGACTCATGGAAACACGGAGCACAATCTTCTTTTAAAATAAATTTCCTCCCATACATCGGCCTATGCGCCTATCCCACACGATAGCGACACCGCTCCGAAAATATCTAGCGATATAGATCGGAACTAGCTAGCTTGAGTGAGTTTCCCATAGAGATACTTAAGTATATATCTCTATGGAGTTTCCGGACAACGCCCTCTGCGGCGAAAATCGTGTTAGCTTTATACATGGCCACGTACGTAAACTCCCAACTAGTTTGACTCACTTCGGTACATAAACCCGGCGGCGATGGATCCTCTCTAGTAGGATCCATGGTGAATCTGAAAGTCACTTGTTAGCGGGGCCGCGCCGAGGTACAGATTTCGGGCCAGAAGTTTGTTATTTTGTTCGTATTTTGTTCGAATAAACATCAAGATTTTGAGTTTATTCATTGTTACATAAAATCATGCAACACTCGGTGCGACACTTAGGCCTAAGTAATATTTCAGCTAGCCACACGGACTAGCAAATATAGATTTTGGCTAGTCCGCCGTGATTTTTGCTAGCCATTGGCTAGCGGGCTACCGTTAATTTCGAACCCTGCTGTCTATAGCAGCCACCTGTCTAACAAGGCCACACTTTTTGTTTCCCTTGGGTGGCCACCACAGACAGGTTTCACTGCACTATCAAAAGAAGACATTCATTAGTTTCAGTAGAGTAGGTAGCTGGGTCCTTCCAATATGATACTGCTCTACTCAGAAAACTAATTTTTAAATTTGTTCAATCTGATCTTCAGTTTTACAGAGAATATACTTACAACTTTCTTGCAATACATTTCTATTTTACATACTCAGAAAGTAAACTGGTTTTAGTCACTTCTGGCACAAACGGCCTGCTGTACTCAGACATGTTTGACCCGTTATCGACTACAGGTGAATTCTGTTAACACTCGCATGTCTGCCAGAGAAGATTTTACATGACATTACGCAAGGGACTTGTCACATAGATTTGCTAAATGGCCTGTATTTATGTTAATGTGCTCCAGTAATCATGAAAAGAACGCACAAAACAGATGAAAGAAACAAGTTCCCTTACATTCTTGAGCTCTAAACATACCTTCTCTTATCCCACCACACCGCCTCACACTCTTTGCATTGCACAGCTGCCATGATGACGTTGACGTCGTAGTTGCCCAATCCCAGCATGCTCTTGTGTGGATTTAAAACAGATCCAGGAGATAGACTACAAAATAGAAAGAGAGAAAGTGAGAGTTACCAATACCACAGGAGAAATGGTGTACTGAATGTCATCATTTCTACTACAGTACACTACAACAGCTATTATTGACTCATAATGTGTTGGTGTGATGATATTGTATATCTACAGAAGTATTGCTGGACTTAAATTGCACTTTAAACAGTACATGTACAATCGTACATGTTCCTTCTTTTATAGACCAGTTTACACAATGTTAATTTTTAGACAAGTAAAAGAGATGTCCTGCCTTTTTAGTTGTCATTATCATTTTGTGGGAGAGGTGTGGACCTTACCAAATCACTTTTGCATTTGATATTTTGTCCTCAAATTTTACATTTTTGAAAGCATGCAGATATTACAAGTACATGTACACCCATTTTGTACATTTTTGTACTGTATCAAAATACATGTAAGTGATGAATATTTTGTTCGTCATTCAAAAAATATATATGTAAATGCAGCGCTCGACACTGGCACAGGTCCGACGGTCCGAGACCTGTGAAAATCACTGTCGGGCCAGTATAATTTCAGAAATGGCCAATTTTACTGGTCCGACCGGGCCAGTAAAAAAAATCTGTCCCATATTTCAGAGAAAACGGGCGTCATACGGAGCTATTGTTTATAATTGTAAGGAGTGTATTTTTGGCGTAATACGGAAATAAATATTACCGCATTTGATATCCGCGGGTCAAAATCAAACTGCCGACTTTTATTTCTGGCATAATACGGAACTAAATATTACCCCAATTCATTTTCGCGGGTTAAAAACAAACTCCTAACAATTATTTTTGGCGTAATACGGAACTAAATATTACCACAATAAATATCCGCGGGTCAAAATCAACTTGCCGACTTTTATTTCTGGCATAATACGGAACTAAATATTACCCCAATTCATTTCCGGGGGTGAAAATGAAACTCTTTACAATTATTTTTGGCGTAATACGGAACTAGATATCAGCGAAATTAATATCTGCGGGTCAAAATCAACTTGCCCACTTTTCTTTCTGGCATAATACGGAACTAAATTTTACCCAAATTCATTTCCGCGGGTGAGAATGAAACTCTTTAAATTATTTTTGGCGTAATACTGAACTAGATATCAGCGAAATTAATATCCGCGGGTCAAAATCAAACTGCCGACTTTCATTTCTGGCATAATACGGAACTAAATATTACCCCAATTCATTTCCGCGGGTGAAAATGAAACTCTTAACAATTATTTTTGGCGTAATACGGAACTAAATATTAGCGAAATTAATATCCGCGGGTCAAAATCAAACTGCCGACTTTCATTTCTGGCATAATACGGAACTAAATATTACCCCAATTCATTTCCACGGGTCAAAAAGAAACTCTTAACAATTATTTTGGCGTAATACGGAACTAAATAATACCGCAATGAATATCCGCGGGTCAGAATCAACTTGCCGACTGTTATTTCTGGCATAATAAGGAACTAAATATTACCCCAATTCATTTCCGCGGGTGAAAATAAAACTCTTTACAATTATTTTTGGCCTAATACGGAACTAAATATTAGCAAAATTAATATCCGCGGATCAAAATCATATTGCCGAC
>JZLH01S0498806.1:31610-46929 GCA_001188425.1 Eucidaris tribuloides
TTGCGACAGTTGTTGTTAGCATCATAGGAGCTGGCAAATATGGTATGCTATACATGTATTGGCCCGGGGGGCGGGGGGGGGGGGGGGCAGTCAATAAGAAAATATAGTTTTAATGTGTTTTTTAATTAATTTTTTGGGCCAGTAAATTTTAGGTTCGGGCCAGTAGAAAAAAAAGTTAGTGTGGAGCCCTGGTAAATGTCATAGTATTCAAAAGTTACACGTATATGAGCTCTACATTTTCCTTTTATATTGTATTGAAAATATTTGTAAATGTCATAAAAAGGAAAGTAAAGTCTAATTTTTTTTTCAATTCATTTACTTTTATGGACCCAAGTGCAAAAATTCTAAAAACATCAAAAGTATTCATAGCATTGAAAAATAAACTACTATCCAGAGTAGTCCACGTGTACAAATTTTCACATTTGTTTTTCTAAATATATGGAAACAGTTAGACTTGTTTGAAGTTGGCACTGCAGTTCCAAAATCATTAAATGCTGCATTTTCCAAATGGGTGGCATTTTAGGGTTTGGTGCATGACACATCATGACTAAGTATAAATCTGTTCGATTTTCACTGAAATACACAAGCTGTAGTACAGACTACAAAACAGTTCCAAGAAAGAAAATCAGAATATTGTCAAATTCATTTTGAAATAAGACCTACATGCACAATTGCACATATACGTTGCCCATTTCTTGTGCAGTTTGGTGTTTTTCCTATTTTTCAGTACACAACATGGTCCAGTTTGTACTCTGCACTTTTAGTTTCACATTTATCTTCTTTTTTAAAAGAGTCATCCTGTGAGTTCACAGATGTGCTGTAAAAACTTTTGGTTTTAGTCAAACTATCTCACTGTATCAGAAAAGTAAACAAATTCTCTTAATTAACTTTTCAGATACCATGTCAAAGGAAATGTGCCATCTGCACCCCTTACATAAATATTTGCTATTTTATCTCACACATTATAGGTTGGAATGGTAGGAGTCCATCATTTCATGACATTTAACAGGTTGCTGATAATTCACAATAGGCCAAAAATGTTACAAGTCTCTCCACATAGGCCTACATGTACATGTACATGTTATGTACATGTACATTACATGTGCATGTACCATTACGGAAAACAGGGACAGTTTTGTCCGAGTTGGGCCCATGGGACTGAGGTGATCTGATGATGCTTCATTATTGACCAACCAGGTTACCACAGCAATTGGGGGCTTTTTTTGTATCTTACAATACAGTTACAATAGCAAACTACAATTGTGAATCTATCTTGAAGTCTGTCGTTGAGTTTGTTTGTTTTCTTGACAATGTAACTCTGATCTACAATATCCATATTTGGGGTTTTCTGTCAGAAATAAGGACAGTTGGCAAATTATGTTTTCATAGGGTATGAATAATTTTGGCTGTAATTAAATGCTGGCATGGCTGCATGCTGGATGACAAGTGAAACACTTACTTTTGACACAGTTCATCCATGGACTGTTTGGTAAATGCCTTGCTATCCTGAAATACATTATTCAATGCATGGAGGGCACATAGTTCCCATCTCTGTTTCTCATGATATATCGGCATGTTTGACGATTTGATGATATGGGAGTCACAGACTTTACGAGGGTCAGCAAAACACTGTCAAATCACTCATGCACATGATAGTGAAGATGCCACTGTTGTCTTGTCCCGCTTTTTACTCCACTAACAATTTGGCGGGCGCACTTGTTGTGACGTATCCTTGGGAGGGATGTTGATGAACCTGTGCTGGAATGCAGCAAATCTTCGCTAATCCCAAGCAATCGAGGAATTTCCGGTCGGATCCTGATTTGAACTTCAGATGACCTTGTCAATTTGATGCCAATTTACATTCACGCCAACGAATAGATCTCCCGAAGGTCTCTGGCAACTGCAAGAAAAATCACACAACAGAAATCTGTTTAATTTTGGTGATTAGGGGCCAAAAGGCAACAGACACACAACTGCACTGTATTAGAACATACTTGGAAGGAGTCAAATTTCATTGGTCTAAACATAAACATCCACAGAATAAAGCATAATTTGAACTATCTGTGCATAAAACATTGCCAAGACACAAATTCTAACAAATGTACGTGGCCATGCGCCGTGAATTCGGGCCTGCTCTAGGGTGGAGCCGTTTCATATTTTGGGGAAATTTGACATGTTTGTCATGGTTACAATACTTAAATGTGATTTATTTCTTCCAAGTTACCACTCATTTTAAAGCAAATTTATTCAGCTTTAAGATAATACCAAGTTTTATTTCATTTGAGTTCAATTAAGAAAATTATGACTAATTAAGTAGACGATGGTGGGGGGTGGAGCAAATTGGGACACGGAGATTGGGACACGGTACCATGTTAAGTCTATGGGAGAATGTATGGCCAAACTTCATGTTGTTTTTTTCTGTTTCTTAACCATCAGTAATATCACTGAACTATATACCAAACTACAGCTTATTTCTTACTCTTTCAAATGATTACAAGTTTGATTTTATAAGAGTTCAATTAAGAAAATTATGATTAATTAAGTATGTGATGGTGGGGGTGGAGCAAATTGGGACACGGAGATTGCATTGAGACACGGTACTATGTTAAGTCTATGGGAGAATGTACATTCAAGATTTATTTGGTCTTTGCTGTATCTTAGCAATCAATATATCATTGACTCTATATATCAATTTAAAGCTCATTCAACACTCATTGAACTGAAACCCTAATTATTTCTATAGCAGTTGAAGTTAAGGAATTACACTTAATGAACTAATTACTTCACAAGTTTGGATAGTGTATCAAATAGGACATGGTAAGCCAAACATACAACTTACAAAAAATATGTTTAAGCAAGTGTTACCATAAAAGTTTTTGCTGATTATGAATAGATATTTGTTCTGCATTAAAAATACTTCATTGTGGTTTGACAGATTCAATAAGAAGGCCTCCAAGTGGACTTTGTGCTTCTTTTATGAATTTATGTAATATTTACACATTTTTCATGCAAATTTTGATATCCGTTGCTCCCAACGTCATAAAAATAGTTCTGCTAGAGGTATCCCTGTGAGTTTAGTCTTGTTGGATTGGAAATTATCTGTACTTTACAAAAATGTGCTTGTTTTGGGGTTAGGTGCTTTGATGCAGTGTAGGAAATACACTGGGGCGACGGGCGATTTAGCCCCCAAAATTAACAAAATAGCCCCCTAAAATCACTAAATAGTCCTCAATTTTCCTCATAGGGTTCAATGTATAACATACTAAAATCACTAATCTGGGCTTAAAAGCAGCCCCAGAAAATAAAATTTTATTTCCTGCCCTGCTTTGATGTAGATGTGAGGCCACTTTGAAATGACCCCACTTTTTTGAATATTTTGATTCATATTTCCTTTATGCTTACCCCCACTTCATTTTAGTGACCATAATTGGAAAGATGAGACTATTTCCTTTCAGAAAATGTATACTTTCACTATGCTAGCATGTATATTTTAAAAGTTACAGAGGTTTAAATCCAGAATGTCGCGCGACACTCAAAATTTGCCAATGAAACGCAAACAGGCCCCACTTCACGACGCATGGCTACATACTTGTGCAACTTATCAATATATATATGCAAAATAAAATAAAAGTTCAAGATTTTTCACCAAACTACATTCACTGCGTTGTTCTGATTCATCTACAGGGCATTTTCACGGTAACTGACGTTACACAGCACAATTTTACACACCTTTCGTTGTGTGTATCTCTCTTGCTACAAATGACTGGAGTTTGTTATTGATATAGTTAATAAAGTTAACCTTGGTGTATAAACTGATATAAAGTTCTTCAATGCAACTGCATTTGTTACGCTTCAGCGAGCAAAAATGTGTTGGTAACTGACGTTATGCAAAAAGGACATGCAATTTTAGGGTGTTCAGTAAAATTGAAATATCTCATGTCCCTGATTGGATAGAGTGATGAGTTTAATATGTAAATATACCTTTGTTACTAGGTTAAGATATGTCAAAATATTAAATGATTTGTTATTACACTTTTGGGGCTATGACAATTTTTTCATGACCATGCTGGTAACTGACATTACGTAAAGTTCTGATGTTACACTTAATTTTGCCATAGAGATAACACATGAATGTCAAATGTGTGGAATCATTGCATTGTATCTTCTATCCAGGGCTTCACATGAAAGTGTGTTTGATGTGGCAGTATACCTGAGTTCCTAGGAACATTTCAATGAAAAAAAAATGTTTTTTCTAAATTCCTTTTCTTTGCTTTGAACATTTTATTAACACTTGTTGGTAACTGACATTACGTAACTGACATTACACATACGTTTGCTATATGGTTTTCACAGACATAATTTTCTTAGTACTTAAATCTTTTCACAGAAACAGTAATTAAAGTTAAAATCATTAAAATGTCATAATTCTTTATATCAAATAATAAAAAATCAAAAGATAAGAAATTTATGTTTTACATACTCTGGGGGGGGGGGGGGGGTCATAGCAGCTATTCTGATAATAATTAAATGTTGCATGGTAGTTATACATGGATTTCTCTGACTATACACCCATTTACATATATTCATCAGTTTTCTATTGATTTTTTCAAAGCTTATCCCCCCACAATGCCCCACCCCCCTCCAAAAAAAAAAATGGCAGAAATGAATAAGAGTCTCCTCCCCTACCCCTCAATAACTGTTCAATAACTGTTATTGAACCGTACAGTACAGTATTCCATGTGACGTGACCTATACCTTTTGAAAGTCAATAGCAAGCTCCTGCTGGTGTGATTTAACTAAGTGAAAGACTAAAGTAACAAGTATACATTATTTCTTTCACAATGAAATTGACCACTTTTGCATTTCACTATTGGTAACTGACGTTCTATCATGGTAACTGACATTACATCTCGGTAACTGATGTTACATTTCCACTTGGTAACTGACATTACACATATCAAATGGTCCCCTATGACTTCATTGTAACTTGATTTTCTTTAGTTTTGGTGTAGAAGGGAGGGGTCGTACCTAATGAGGAAATCTATCAGGTTTCATGTACATGTAATATGACCTCTTTTCTGGGAAATGAGAACAAAAAGTTCATGTTTTCGGTAACTGACGTAACGGTTACATCCCATATCATATATTTAATCAATATTTTTTTATCAGATAAATGAATTACTGGTGTTTATTTTCTATGGGATTTGATAAAGTGTTATAATAGTAAGCTAAATCACAGGAAACACAATCATGATCAAACCTGTTCTTCAAAAATCTGTCAAAACAAAATATGTGTCAATATACCGTTTTCAACACTATTTTGTGTCCATACTTTGGCGGCCATTTTGAAATGGCACCAGAGTCGAAAAAAAATTTTGTTCCAGAAACTTCAGGTCTTGATCTATTACAAAACATAAAACATTTGACTTGAATATCAGTTTGATTTTTTTGCCTCTGTGTCCATTTGTGGTGAAAATGCCCTACAGTACATGTATTTATACCCATACCAAACCATTCATTTGTATTATTTTGATTTATAAAATGGTCAGGTTGATCCTGTGTGTTATGCGAGTGGGCATAAGTTTTTACTAATGCCCGCTCAGATTTTTGAAACCATTTTATAAAACATATAATGCACATTACGCGTTCGCTTGTGAGTAAAACTATTGACCCTTGGTAACTTTATAAAAATCCAAAACCCACTCGGCTTTCAGCCTCGTGTGTTTCAGATTTTTAGAAAGTTACCTCATGCAGGGTGCTACATAACTTTTTTTGGCCACTTTCCCGGTCGGGCAAGTGAATTTCCAAACAGCTGAAAAATGCTTGCCCCAATGAAATTTTGCTTGCCCGAAAAAATAATAGAAATATTGTTGATCTGCGTGTGGTCTGTAGTGAATATATAGAGAAATATACATTTATAACCATTCACATCAATAATTTTTTATTGCATTTATCAAAATCAATGATTACATTTTTAATTGTTTTCATTCATCATATAAACTAAGTAAACATGTTAGGCCTACATAAACATGTTTAGGTATTTAAAGGTGTAATGAAAATTAGTAATTCATCAACAAACATGTGAGGATGTAAACACTTAAGTGTTTATAAATGCTTGTTGAGTGTTGACGCGTTTATGATTTTCAACACCTAAATGTGTTTACGATTTCATATACTGTATTAAACTTGTTCAAGTGTTAATGTTTATGAAGTGTTCCAGAAAATATTAAACACAAACTTCTGATATCATATAGATGATACGTACAGAATTTCTAACTAAAATGTTCATGATTTCCTGATACACGTGTTTACATGTTTATAAAGTGTTACAGGAAAGTGTGAAGTATTTTACAGTGTATGGAAAATCTATCAAAAATGCTTACAAATTAGGGGGAAAAAATCAAGCTTCGAAAATCGGGGGGGGGGGAGATGACCCCCCTCCCACAAAAATATTGAAGGGGGGGGGGAGTAGTTTCCCCCACACCGGATCACCACCTATACCACTATGTTGGGAAAAAAACATGTTTTATTTAAAAAAACAAAAACATGTTTTTTTTTTTTACATATTTTATTGTTTTAAAACGTCTTTTTTGTTTTTTTTCGAAGGTCATATTTTTCATGTAAAATAAAGGCTGTATCTCACTGGCCTGGAGATTAGTTGGTGACTAGTAGACAACCCCAGTCTATGTGATATCTTCTTAAGACTAGATGGGTCTCCAGGGCATCGCAGGAAAATCAAACATGTTCAACTTTTGTTGGCGTCTTCTTCCAGTCTCCACCATACCCCACCATATTTCCTTAACCCTAATTAGCCCGGCCTTTTTTGAAACTACAGGGCCCGGGGGGGGGGTTTCCTAATTTGGTACCCCTTCAGCCGTGGATCGTACAATCGCCATGAAAATTTGCATGTGCATAGAGCCGAATGTAAACTCCATGGTTATTAGATTTTTGAAAAATAATTATTTTCTATTTTTTCAATGATTAAGTATGCAAATTTATGTATGAAATCATATTTTCGCCTATAACTCACTTTAAACAGCTCGTAGAAGGCTAATTTTTGGTGATAAAGTTCTTTTTGACATTTCTAACAATTATCTACAAAAATAGTTGCTGAATCAGAATCAATTTTGTAATGAAATTTATTGTTTTGTGAATTCTTTGTTTTTTCAACCTTTTGTTTTGTATTGTTTTTGTGATGAAGTTTGTCGGGGACACATTTGCAATCATAACTAGCATAAAATCAATTCATTTGAACCAGTAAAAGTAAAAATAATCATACATTTCACATGAATTTTGGCTGAAAGCACGATTTGTATTAAAATTGTACATAAAATCATGTTTTTTTTTAAAACAGATTTTGAGCTGACAGGCACGTACGAAAACTCGTGCATTGTCGTAAGGGTATGGCCGATTTTTGCAAACTTAGTCCCATAAGATGTGCGAGACTTGAAATGAAAGTAAAAAGTCAGCGAGCAGCGCAGTCAAAAAATTTCATACGTTGGTATGGTCGTGAACTTCGTCGGGCGGGGGGGGGGGGGGGTACTGTAGGGTTAACCCGTAATATTTGGGGGGGGGGGGCTAATGGCCCTCCCTCAACAAATTTCGCGATTATTCCGCCGTGCGAAATTTTTTGACCACGTCATTCACTGACATTTCACTTTGAAGTCTCGCGCATCACTTGAGACCATGTTTGCAAAAATCGGATGTACTGTTACAATGCTGCAACACTGGATATAGCCCGGATCTTTAGGGTTAAGACTTCTAGTCTCCAGCAGGTTGCAGCTTCAATTAGGTGTTGTTTCTAAAAAGAATTGATTTCATTTTCATTGCTTCTTTTGATAAAAAAACTACAAAAAAAAAAAACACTACAAATTTATAATACAGGTGTCTATGGAGCATTTTTGTTTTTTTGTAAAAAAAACAGGCGTTTTAAAACATGTTTTAAAACAACGTGTTTTAAACGTGCCAACCCTGCCACTAAGAGTTTATCTGTAGACATTAAAAACTTCACAAATATATCCTCCTCTCGGGAATGCCTAATTATGATTCCCAAACCAAACCCTGTAGCAAAAAATGTTGGAAAATATAGACCATCGTAAATTAAAGTTTCAGCGTCTATTCCGTATTTCCCTTCCACCCAAACCTGTTTAGAATATTATACTTATCTAAGATCTTTCAGATGATTACCTAACCAGAATTTACCAGATACACTACACTCCATGTGAAATATTTAATAAGTTCTTCATAAAACCACTAACCTTGCCCGTGAACTGAACCCCACGCTTAGCTGGCATCTTCCAACCCCATAGTTCAGGGTAAAATTCAGTGACTGAATGGGTCATGAAGCTATGTTTCTAGCTGCTAAGTTTGCCACTTTTTGACCCAATATCCCTTTAAAAAAATCCACTTACAATATCACAGCTATAATTTCTGACACTCCTATGATACTTTCATGGTCAGATTTATCATTTTCAAGGGCAGAAAATTACCAACAATATCGTAAGTTAGACTTAGAAAGTCCGAATTTACACACACCATTTAACACATGTGGGACTGGGCAATCTCTAGTCGGCTATTTAAGAATGTTTTTGGAGGTGGCTGTAATATCTTTGCTGGTGACTTTAAGCATTCTACTTACCTTTGCTGTTACTCTCAGTCATTTTTTACTGAATCCTTTTTGTTATTTTTTCTATCCAAGCCACAATTTCCGCGATGTTTATGTTTTTCCTGGACTAGTTAGAAGATCACCCAATCTCTCCGGAAGAACCTCCTTCAAGATCAGAGCTGCTGTGCGGCTCTCCCGTTTGCGGCCGCTCATTTTGCGACTTTGCAGAATGCAATTAGAGCAAGAAATTGCCGATGTTTTAGCCAGCGTTTCCTCCGTAAAAACAACCATTTATTTCATTTTTGTTTCAATACAGTATTAGTATTTTATGGTCCATTATGTTTGCTTTACAAATTTTGCTTGCCCGATTCGGGCAAGTATTTTTAGTTGACACTCCAAAATGCTTGTCCGAATCTCATGTTTACTTGCCATGGGCCATCGGGCAAGCGCTTAAGTCACACCCTGCCTCGTGGTCAATGGTTTTTACTAATGACCTTGCTAATGTGCATAATTTGTATAAATATAATCTTACCTCAGACTTATGGCTTGAAGTATTTCAGAAAATGGACGACAAGAATCATTGAATTTTCGTTCAAAATTACACAATTTTTCAGTGTCATGATCAGTCATCACTGATTTTTTGTTTCAACATTTCCAATTCTTCTTGAAATTAAAATTGGTAATATTCATTTTTTTTTTTTGGGGGGGGGGGAATCTGCATTTACACAAAGTTATGGAAACATTTTTATCTTGTTAACACCATTGATTCAGTAGTGTGATATGGTTGGTCATCCAAAAACAGTGATCAGTTTTGAACTACATGTAGATAGGAAAACTTTTGTGTTTATAATTTTGACTTCAGTAACTTACTTCTGTGCATGTAGATATGACTCCTGTGTACAATGTTTGCATTTAAGCTGAACACATTTTTGCCTAAGTGCTGTCTCTGTTCAAGATTTTGCTTACACATGTTCGATGCTAATGACACTTGATTATTTTTACTCCTCCCGTTCCGTTTTTTTTGGGGGGGGGAGGGTTTTCATTTTCCTCTTTCTTTCCCTTTTATTCTTTTCTTTCTTTCTCCCTTCCTTCAATTTTTTCTTTCCTTTCTTTTTCTTCCCTTTTTTACTCTCCCATTTCCTTCACTTTACCTACTGGGTATGTTTTGCCAAGTCAGCATTATCCAGACACCTTTTGCGAAATGATCGACTCCGGTGATAGATACCAAATAATTTACAAATTTGATCAAAAAGATTGCCAACTGTTTTACAACTGATATTTGCACACTGTCTCTGTTCAAGATTTTGCTTACACACTGTTAACATGTTTGATCTTTGATGCTAATGAAAGTAGGAAACTTAGAATACTGACATGGGGCGGCTGGTTAATATTTAGGCCTACTCCTCCCTCACTTCTTTTTCTTTCATAATTCCTTCCTTCTTTCCTTTTTGTTTCTTTCTTTCCCTTTTATCTTGCCTTTCTTTTTCTTTCTTGCTTCCCTCTTTTCTTTTTCCTTTTTAAATCTTTCTTCCCATTTTTCTCTCTCCTTTCCTTCATTTTGCCTACTGATTGCATGAATTTTCCGACTATGAGCATGAAATGAGATCCGACAGCGCATGGAGTCTTTTTCGCATCAATTCTGACAATGTAACAATTCTGATACTACTGCACATAGTCATCTCTCCATTCACATTTGGAGAGACGACTCAGTGCAGGTCTCCATGCAGTATTAACTTAGTCTTTCACGACAGGTTCTGGATGGGTTGTGTACCCGGACACCGCGCATTAAAACAACGTTTTACACACTGGGAACTATCGCGCAAATTTGCAGACACACGAGATGCAGCTTTTATTTTTCCTCCCATGAATCCAGATTTTTTCAAGGAAATTCCAATGCTGATCATTTGAAAATGAAGTTATTTGGCTGCATATCCTGAAAAATTAAGTGGCTAGTTACTCAGTCAGTCTCAGACTCGGGTCCCCACCCTATCAAAACTCAAAATTAAATCAACGTCAGTCATGCAAGTGAAAAAGATTCGCCATCAGATTTTATCAGATCAGACTACTAGTTTAAGCAAAGATCAATGTATTTCTTGTTAGACTTTAAACTGTAATTTACTCACTGTATTGCAGGAAGTTTTGTTTTGCTGTTGGCTGTTGCACAATATCGGAAATGGGGAAAGAATTGCGTGTTCGAAGTGCAACAGTAACACTCGCATTCACATTACACAACATTTCAGTCATAGACTCACACTGTACACACTCGAGATAGCTAGCGAGTTCAATAATTTATCTTAATTGTCAGCATGTTCGCAACAGATAAAGATGAAACACAATAAAACAATTAACTGCTTGGACCTCAACCTACCTCGTATCTCGTTAGCCACTTGATACTCACGCAAGAATATGAAATATGGATGGAAAACACGGAACAGCACTTCACTGATCACTCCTATTTTGTCATGTTTGTCTGGTAATGTTATTGGTTGTTTGAAGGTCGCCGATAGATGGCAGCAAACAAAATCAGCAGGAGCGGGTTTTATCGTTATAACCTGCTCTCAGTGCTCTGAAAATCAGAGAGGAGAATCATAATCAATGATATTTGCCCATTTTATGAAACGTATCGTAAAATGCCAATATTTGGAAAAGTAGAAGAGAAGATGATAATTTAAATGATGCGGTAAATTTTTCAAATATTAGGTTTAAAATAGGTAAAACTACGCATTCATCAGAGTGCTACTTAAATAAAATTTGCTATAATATTTTATTGCCATAATTAAATACCAAGCTTTTTTTTTTTTTTTGAAGCACGATGACGGTTTTGGTCAGATGTTATATGTTTTTTTTAATTCCCGAAATTTGTACTTTAGAAGGAAAGCTGAGAGTTTCAATATAAACTCCTTCAGAGTAGTATCTATTGTAATGATAAACTGAATCAGTTTGGTTTAGTTCAATCAAACTTGTGTTCTTTTTGTGTAAAGGAAACTGAGACTTACCGTCATATTTTTTTGAATGCGTGATCAAGTGACTATAATAGGCCTATATGGAAGGAAGTCGGGAACCAATTAAAAGTTTTTCGTTTGCTTACCATGCAATGGACAAACGCACTATTTGGTTTTCAAGATAATTTGAAGGATTATACTTTATAAATCATGTTTTGATTTTGGTTAAATATCTGATTTATAATAGCCGCAGAAAGAAGAAGTTCCCAACTTGTACCGTCCAGAGATTTGTAAAGAGATATGTACAGTATTTCAAGAAAGACTGAATGTGAAAAGGCAACTTTGAAAGGCAAACTTGCAAGTTCATTTAAAAAAAATGGGACAATTTTACTTTATAAGGCAGTAGAACCTATTGTTAACACTACAATTCCCCCGTCTCTCTTATCCTTGTGATGTGTTTGCTCCACTCTATACCGTACTTGTCTCTACCATTATAGTTTAGTCTTTAATTCATCTACCTTGTCAACCTCTTATACCTAACTTTAAGTCCTCTTTAATTACAGTGGTCCCTGCTTGCAGTGGGGTGGCGTGTGGGATTCATTTCCCTTTAAATATGTACATTTTATTGCTTCCTTTTGCCAAAGAAAGGCAGTATAAGTCAAATGATTATACCAAATGCACTTAAAACTCGTGGTTACACCTTTGATGGTACAAATTATAATTTGAGAAATATAGTCTACATAATTATGTGAAAATATATTCAGAAATGTACGACAGTGGTAGATTTTTATGAAAAGTCAATATATAGAAGTTTAAAATCCCCGGCATAACGTCTAGTGTCCAAAGCGTAGAATTGGCAAGTACTGACCGTTTGATGGCCTATAATATCAAGTTTTAAAACAAAGTAGGAAGATTGAATAAAGCGTCATTTTTTTTTCAAGCAAAGTCGTCTTTGTCAATATAAGTGAACATTACAATCACGTCCAATTGGGTCTTGATGAAGGGACACATAGCATACTGCCCTCCAAAAGAATTGCTTGTCGTCATAAAATAGGTTGGGTACTTTAATTTTCTTTATCAGACGAAGATGGGTGTACTTTTATTTATTTGTGCTGTTATACAGTTATGGACAAAAGTTTGGAATATATTTCCCTACCAAATATAGTTTTCAATCATATCAGTTAAGGGTTTCTTGTCCTGAAGTAGAGACAATGGCGGTGCAACAGGGGGGTCAGGGGTGGGCGGACACCCCCTATTTTATTATTAAAATGACGGGAGTTTTACTGTTTTTCGAAAATGTCGCCCCTCCTGTTCTTGTTGATTTTGCTAGTCAAAAAAAAATGGCGGGCAAAAAAATGCTTTTTGTCGTCGTCAGCCCCCTGCCCCCGCTTGTCGGACGCTGTTGAGCTTGCATTTTGGCTAGTAAAAAGGATTGGTCGGTAGGCAAAATTTCCTCCGATGCATTTCGCCCCTCCTAAAATTACACCCTAGCGCCGTCCCTGAGTGAAGCTCATTTGAACTTAGTAAAAATATGTTCTGTATGGGCAATTAATCATTATTTGTAAGAAATCTGCACTTTAAAACAGGGCTATGCAAAGAAATAACTACATTCCAAACTTTTGTCCAGGACTGTAGGATGGAGATCAGTGGACCGTCACGGAAATGTTGATTTTGGGGAAGTTGAATCGCAAACTCCTGATATCTAATGATAATTTGTGCAAATTATGATTATTATACTCACCATGATAAAAACAAAATATTTTACAAATTTCTACAAATCTGTTTTCTTATCAATCTAAATGTGTGACAACGGCATAGGCTGTGAAATGCAAGAAGAATGTTCTTTCATCCAGGTCTAGCAATATTCAGTCAAATAAAAATAGCGAGAGAAACTTATTGAAAGTGAATACCGCCAGCACACGACACCCTGAACGCCATAACTAGTCTAAATTTCATCCAGAAGGAAATTTTGGGACGGGCTTTTTATTCTTGTTGACTACCAATTCCAATTGAGGGGGTCGGCGGAAAATAGTGCTAACCCCCACTTTTGTGAAAACTGAGTTACACACATTTTCATGATCCTTATCAACCACTCTACCTTGTGTAAAAATATAATATTTGAATTCGACCAATAAGATGGTAAATAAAGATGGACACCTTTTTTTCCCCGAGAAAAAGTGTCAACTTTTCGGCAGCAATATAGTGCTAAAGCCAAAATTTGTAAGATGTTTTCAATATGTTTGTACTTTGCGGGTTAGCACTATATTCATCCTATTTTTTTTTACAGGTAGCTGGTAAAACAAAAAGATTTATCAGATTTGTACGAATTTACTTCAGTTATGATATCTAATAAGTCTGCTTATTGCAAATTTTAAGGCAATTTTCCACCTTTTTACCTGTGGGTTAGCACTGTTTTCATGTTGAAAAGTAAAAAAAAATTGTTGTTTTGTGGAAATTTATGTTTAGAAGTAGCAGTTGTGTGAATAAAATTTAAATTTGATGAATGACAAAATTTCCTATATGGGATTTTGCATGTATTAATTTCAGGAGAAATATACTGCTAAGCCACTGCTAACTGATTTTATGTCAGAAATGACATAAAATGTACAACTTTATCTAGTCTTCGTTCTCCATATTCACAGAGGGTCATCTTTTATGTTTACTCTTTCATTTGACTAAATTTCAAGACAGAGATAGAGGTATTTTTGCACGTTGTAGGTGTCCCCTTTTCAAGAAATAGCCCTTGATTTTGGGGTGTCCCCAAAAATTTTGGACCAAAATTTGGAAATTTCATCGATCATCCCCCCACTCCTCGGAACGGATTTACGCCCATGGTGTGTGTGTGTGTGTGTGTGTGTGTGTGTGTTTATAAAAGATCTATCTTGATGACAATTGAAAATGTCAAAAATTGCTCATGGCAATAATTTGCGTTATGCGTTTGAAGCAAGGCTCTTTGCGCGCAATTCTTTGCAAAATTGTTCAATTTTACGAACGAACGAGATAAAACTGTGAATACTTTTTTGTTTCAGCTGAACTACTTGTCATTATCAACAAACAGTCAAGATTCTCTGTAAGATAGAATGTCAGCCTTATAGCCTCAAATTTTGAGAAATTTCTCCTCAAGAATAAATGAACTAAAAATCTTCTGTCTATGATGACCACCCATTTGGAAAGTTCGTTTGATAAAGTCTCTAACCTCTTTGTAGAGAAAAGTTAATTGAAAACAACTGAGAATGTCACAAATTACCCATGGATTTATTGGCGTTATGCGTTTGGCGCAATACATTCTTTGCGCCCAATTCTTCTGCAAAATTGTTCAATTTTACGAACAAAAGAGATAAAAATGTCGATACTTTTTGTTTCATCTGAACTATTATTGACAAACAGTCAAGTTAACGGGATTCTAGGTAAGATAGAATTTCAACCTTACAGCCCAAAATTTTGAGAGATTTTGAAAAAAAATTATCACAAATGGATTAACTGAAAATCTTCTGTCCATGATGACCACCCCTTTGGACAGTTGGTTTGGTCGAAGTCTCTACATCTTCTTTTTCAAGAATAGAAGTTCCTAAACACACACACACACACTCACACACACACACACACACACACACACACACACACACACACACACACACACACACACACACACACACACACACACACACACACACACACACACACACACACACACACACACACACACACACACACACACACACACACACACACACACACACACACACACACACACACACACACACACACACAC
>JZLH01S0498806.1:58170-75482 GCA_001188425.1 Eucidaris tribuloides
GTTTTTTTTTCCAAACAAAGTTTATGATTGAAGACATTTTAAACCTTTTTCATTTATCTTTAATGATATGTAAAGTACACGTACGATGAAAGAATTTAACTATAAGTCAGTTACATAACTGTAATAATTTTTTTAATACGTACATTTCTCCGGCAAAGAACTTTTAAAAATCAGTTGAAAGAGTATTTGAATTGGATTTATTGGATTAATTACAAGTTCCTCTTGTATCATCATGCTACGGTCAGAACAGCTACCAGGTAATAATCTTATTTCTTTACCTTGACACTTGTCAAGAAAATAAACTACAAAGGAACTCAACCGTTTGATATTCCTAAAAAGTCAATAAATGATTGATAAACTGTGATGTTAACATCATGTTACATCTTATTGTATTGCAGAAGTTGCAAAAAAAATTCACAACGGCAGTCACAACAGCAGTCTGTGTTTGCGGCCAAATGTTTTTCCTCGTCCTCTATCGGTCGATTATCCAGGCCAGTACATCGTAGTTTGCATATGCACAAATTAAGATGAACAAACGTCTGCCTGCAAATATCTTCATATGATGTCATCTTTTCATCAGATATTATTTCTTTTTGTCTTGCTTTGGTCCATTTCCTTGTGGCTGTAAATAAGTTAGAAAAATAAAGAAAAAAGAAAAGAAAAAGCTGAGTAAGCAAATCAGTACAATTTGTGTCAACTGATATGTGTATAACAAAAATCAACACATTGTTTATTTATAGAATCAGATTTATTACGAACATTAACCCTGGAACAATGACCAATTTCAAGATTTCTATAAAAGAGCAAGAAATTCAATGGGTGAATCAAAATTTTGTAGAATTCTTAAAACAATTGAGCACCTAATCTATCTAAAGTATCTATCTATCTATCTATCTATCTATCTATCTATCTATCTATCTATCTATCTATCTATCTATCTATCTATCTATCTATCTATCTATCAATTTATCCACCTATCTTCTATTTGCCAGTATTTTACTTTTAATATTTATATCATTAGACTTATTGTACTGCTGTACATTAATGACTGCTATAATTAAAGAGGATCAACATGATAAATGAATTTACATACAGCTAGATTACATAAACTTAATTAATTAAAGAGTGAACTTGATCTCTAAGAGTGTTTTGTAATTTTTCAGTGACCATCTAGCATTATCATGAAAACATATATCAATGAACTATATGCAAAATGCCTGTTATGCACAAATCAGTAATACATTGATTGTTTTAAGTATCAATTGTGAAAATGAACGAGATGTGTGATATTTAGTGATTTTCAATTTCTTCTTCGTTTTTTTGATTATTGAAAAGGACTTGGACAAAGGCCAAGTGTGGATAAGGAAACAGATGTTGTGATGTGGACTAGGGAAGTGTTTTGTGAGTTGTGGCTCAATTCATATCTAGGGCCAGCCTGAGCTTTATAAGGGAGGTGCATGGGGATGTCAGAAAATTAGGCACCAGCACTGTTGGTGTGAGATGGCTTAAAAGTTAATGTTTTTGATTAGCACACCCAGTAGTTTCAGACACTGGATGTAGTTTTCACCCACCGATTTTGAATATGTTGGAGTCCAAACATTGCAAAAATTACTTGACAATTAATCGTCTAATTGCATTCGTGTGAGTTTTTGACCTTGTCATCTTTGATCAGCAGGTATTCAGTTTACACTAGATGATATATGAATCAGGTCTGGCACTCTGAGTAGTTTAACGGCTGTGTAGAACTCAAACTCAATAAGCAAAGTTACGTTCAAATTGGTGTATTGTGTTTGAATTTTATCAGCCCTTGTTTTCACAAACTGACTTTTGAGTCCCAAGACTTTTGTGAGAGGTGAAGATCAGTGTGACTTTTACATTATAAATGAATTTGGCTTATTTACATATTAAAGCCCAAGTTTAGTTTTGGGTTTTGTTTTTTTATTTGAAAGCTTTATGCCGAAAGGTCATATCACACCAATAACAGATTCTGAATTTATTTGTTTTTTCATAATTATTTATGAAAAATCTCGGGGGGGGGGGGGGTACCCCCCAGATTTTTCGACTGTATTTTACATTATAGCATCCAAAGGGTTAATAAGGTGTTAAGGTTATCTGAATTATACCTCATCTGAAAGAGCAGAGTCCGCTCTTTCTGATGAGGTATAACTCAGATAAACTTAACACCTTTTTAACCCTTTGGATGCTATAATGTAAAATATAGTCGAAAATGTCGGGGGTACCGAAAAATCTTGGGGGTCCCCTCCGAGATTTTTCATTACTTAATTAAAAAGAAACGAAAGACATTCAGAATCTGTTATTGGTGTGATATGACCTTTGGGCATAAAGTTTTCAAATAACAAAAAATCCCCAAAACTAAACTTGTGCTTTAAGTTCACTTTGGGGTGTGTAAATCATGCACACAATCTGTAATGTTTTACCGGCAAGATGGAGAATGAGCAGGTCAG
Source organism: Eucidaris tribuloides (assembly GCA_001188425.1). Lineage (NCBI taxonomy): Eukaryota > Metazoa > Echinodermata > Echinoidea > Cidaroida > Cidaridae > Eucidaris > Eucidaris tribuloides. The sequence goes on from JZLH01S0498806.1 coordinate 60,636, forward strand.
ATCCTGGGTGACTATCATGACTCCGCCAGCGTTGTCAAACTCCCCGCAGTAGTTGGGGGCGCTAAATAGGGTCACCAGCTTCCTCTTCTGGAAGAACTGATAACCATCCTCCACGACCTGGATGAAAGAAGAGAGCAGTGAAGGGTTATAGTTAACAATGGGCAGAACTTGAGAGGTATAGTTACTCTCCTGCTGGGCAGGGACTTTCACTAAAGACATCCCCAAGATTTGCCAAATTTTAAGGTAAAATAATGTACTCTCCAATTGAAGTACGTTGAACAATAAAACAGGGTTCCCACAGAAATGTGAAAACAGATTTCCATGACTTTTCCATGACTTTTCCATGACTAAATTGCTGCTTTCCATGACTTCCTTTCTGGCACGGTTTCCAAAATCAGACACGTTATGATGGCCTCCACCTCCCCTCACAGCCATCCGGGTTCCCACAGAAATTTGAAAACAGATTTCCATGACTTTTCCATGACCAAAATCCCCTTTCCATGACTTTTCACAAATTTTCCAAATTTCCTGACTTTCCATAACCACAAATTTTTCCAGGATTTTCCAGGATTTTCCATGACTGTGGGAACCCTGATAAAATCACTAATTAATCAAATCTAGCAGGTAAACAAGTTTTCTGTTTCATGATTAACCTATAACATACTCTTGACCCAGAAAAACATGAGACTTCATCTGCAGTTGGTGCACATTGTGTGACCAAGTTCATCAACCATTTAATTTTAAATGACAATTGGTGTATTACTACTACTACTACTCCTGATGATGGATGATGATATAATAACAACAAATACATCAATAATGTATATTAATAATAATAATAATAATAATAATAATAATAATAATAATAAAAATGATATCATTATAATTCAGTCCAGTGTACAGTTTTGTTTGTTAAATGGTGAAAAGATACACCTGTATAATTTATAGATGTCCATAAAATTACACACTCTGAAATGCTTCCATTTTTCTAGACACTGCAGACAATTTTTTGAGGAAATGTGATACCCGCTCTGTGATAATTGAAAAATCACAATATGTCATCATAAACAATTTTCTATTGGGATAATGTTGTTTTCTGATGTCTGATGTGACAAAACTATACTTTGTGAAAGATTGATGAAAAGTGTCCGATTGGCTTCAGCAAAGATGGTTATCTACGCAGTTAAACCAGTATGAGTAAGTCAATGGTGGTACACAGAATTTGAAGGGGAAGTTGTCTGGCAGAAGGGCCCTAGCATATGTTCCTGGCAGAAGGGCCTTAATTTTCTCTAATTTGAGAAATATTGCCTTATTTGATATTTGCACTTAAACGCACTGTATAACAATGTTTCCAGTTTAAAAAATCTAGCTGAGCTACATGATTCCCCATGCTACTAGTGTCTTTGATACAGTCTAAAAATGAAGCCCTGAAAAAATTGCAGTGTAAAACAATCATTAAGTGCTTTAAAAAAGTGAAAATCATTGAGAGACCATTCCAGCTTTTTTCCATAGACTGCTGTGTTGCAGAATTTCCTATCGCCCGATATAAATTTAATGTGCCAATTTGTATCTGCACATTTTGTACTAGTGACAGCATAACTGTCCAAACTTTTGTGTTCTAGGGTGTTTATCTGTCCATTCAAACACTGTCAGATATGTCAGATAGCAAAGTTTGACAATTTTTTAAACGGGTCTTCCACAGTGTTATATAGTGTCTTTAACAGATTGACAGGATTTAAAAATATGACACTACTTTGATTTCATGTGAAAAGTTCCAATGGTTTTCAAGTTAGAGGCAATTGAAGAGTAAGGCCCTTCTGCCAGGAACATTTGCTAGGGCTCTTCTGCCAGACAACCGATGGTATTATAATGTCCCTGACTATATGACAACACTCTACCTGATGTGCCCTGACTATGAGGCTGAGATCATTCTTCTTCAAGAAATGCCTGACCACGTCACCACCAAATGTGTATGACACCCCTCTGTCATTCTCACCCCAGCCGGTGATATCCTGCAGTCAAGAAGGAAGAACAAATAGAAAGGGAAGAAAAGTTAGTAATGATAATGTCAGATCACTGTGTAATTATTCCAATAATGAAAGGTTTTGCAATTAGTGCTTCATTTATGTGTGGTAATATATCAAGCTTGCAATCAAAAGTATAATCTTCATACATATATATACATATTAAAAGTAATAATAAGTAATATTATTTGCACATAATTTGGAATTGTAGGTCACTGAATTAGCTAAGAAGTGGTCCATGAATCAAAATGAGTTCTGTAGAGAGAGGAATACAATTTGTATTAGTATGTAATAGCACAGTAGTAGTAATATAAATATCAGTGACACTTGGAGTGGTAGAAGGCCTGTTATCATTAGGAGCAAAAGTAATATTATTACTAAAAACTATCAATTAAATTATCTTTTATTGAATGTATTACAGGCTTTCAAGTGGACCATGGTGAAAAAGTAGGAGAAAAATAGGACATGCACAGGGTTTTGATTTTGTTTTTTTTAACCCTTTCTTGTGCTGAAGAGTCACACTTTCTGTGAATACCTGAAATGACTACTCACTACTCCAGCATGTTATATGATCAATAGCATTTTTTTTATTTCGCTGGGTTTTTACAAAAAAAGTAGGAGAAAGTAGGAGAAAGTAGGAGACAGTAGGAGTTTTGGGGAAAAAAGTAGGATAAGTAGGAGGAGAGTAAAAAAAGGAGGAAGAAGTAGGAAAAGTAGGAGCACTTGAAAGCCTGGTATTATACAAAAGTTTAGATAATTTTGATATGATTAATAATCTTTCATATCATACTTATTCTAAGTTAAATCATTTTTGTCAAATATTCTGTTGGAATACATGTGTACCCTGGATAACACACATTGAAACATAAAGACCATCATAGACTTGCACATACTGTATATATATTAACAATTTTGTAATTCCCATAAACATAAATTATGACACACCCTGTTCCCATAACCAATGGATTGAAATATATACACATGTCATTTGGACAACTGAGCAGTCCTTAATATATTACAACTGCTAGGAAAGGGGCAAGTTGAAGTATACACAAATATAATATAATTAACCCAGTATGTTTTGCCCTCTTTTGCTAGTGTTACATTCCAATGTTTGTGACAGGTACATACGAAATGGTAAAGAGATATTTCTCTACAGGGGCAAACAATTTCATCATGTTAAATCCCTCACCAACTCAAGCTGATGAGTGAAACTTACCTAATGACTGGGTTGTATGTATGTTATCACTACCCCATGTCACCTGACAAGAGATTCATACAGGCTTAAATACCGACTGACATTCAATGTCATTACTGACTACCAGCCGAGTGAAGCAACTATTATTAGCTATCTTGACAGCTGAGCGCATCAAGTATCTTTAAAATCGACAGGATGGCATTCCGTCCGTCCGTCCGCCCCTCCCCTCCCCTCGCGTCAGCTGACGGGAACGCTAAGCCCCACGCATTATTGGCGAGACCACAACAAGACAAGTTACACAAGGCATTCAGAAAGCAATTGCAACGACGCGTCAAGTGTGCGGTGCCGTGCGCATACCATACATTCTTAAATGTCAATCGCTCGCAAACAGATATTGTATTTCCAATTGGACTACCCCCGTCCATAAATCCATCCATCATCGGCCGTGACACGTAACAATACGACACGAAAGATGTTAGGATTTTGTTGCAATTTTTGGCTTGCTTTGCGCAATTTCGTACAAACATTTCCAGCCAAGAGTGAATTCAATATGCATTCGTATTTAAAGTGTAGGAGTATAATGCTGGGGGCGCAATAAGCCTTTCTCTGCTGCAATCTCTCGTAGCCTGCAGCTTGGTTTCTAAATGTAGACCCACTTCTTGCTAAATTAATTAACCCCAAGGATATGTCCTCCAGACATCTGGCTCTACACAATATGTGCCCTTGTGGTGTCAAAGTAATCAAAATGGCACATCTCTATCAACTAATCCCGATTCATCTGGTACCTGAACTAAGATTGATAGCTTTTTTTCCATTAAATTCAATCTAATCTACACTGGCACTAGGTACTAAGCGTGTAAATTATAGACTGTATACTTTGTTAACATACAATGTACAATACGAGGAAATAATCAACCTTGTTCCAAAGATTGCAATACACTGTACATTAGCACTAGTTAATTAGTACCTACATCTAAGCATCTACCTATCAGCAATCATAAAATTAATAACTACAATACAAACCAAAATTTGCTTGAGGAAATGAAAATTCATCTGTCGGAATGCATACAGCATCATGGGATTTATTAGCAGTCACAAGGACATACAGATACATGTACTAATCAACAAATAACCAAATTGTTCTCATGGGATTCTGTAAACAGCAACAATACACAAGTATACAGACAGACAAACAAACAGACAGACACACACACACACACACACACACACACACACACACACACACAGAGTGCAATTGACCAAGGCATTCCACCATGCACCAGTATGCTTATGTCGAATATGTATAGGTTTGTATGTTTCAACAAATTTCCTCATGTATTGTAGGTACGTGTAATATATCCCACTGCATTGAAACGGAAGTAAATTGAGATATTTTAAATTTCACTATCTACCGGCCGTGTCAGACAGCCTATTAAACTACTATCATGTCCCCAATGTGCATGTAATATTAAGTCTGAATTAATGCACTACTGTATGAAAAAGTCATTACATGTAATATCATGTGTACCAACTACATTTCCAGCAGTCTGCTTTTGTATTTGAAACATGCACGGCATTGTACTTTTCACACACACATGTACTTCATGTTCATTACATATTAATTTTGATAGAAGTGTTATGTTTATGTATTCTAGATTTTAAAGCTATGGAGGGAGGATGTATATATGTGTGTGTGTGTGTGTGTGTGTGTGTGTGTGTGTGTGTTCATGTGTCTGGATGCCTGTATGTGTCATAATACATGTACAGCAAGTACTGGCACATGTACTGTATGTACAGCACATGGTTATCATACTTATATGTGCCACACTCATTCCCACCCCCCAAAAAAATAAAAAATAAAAATGTTCACACTGTATGAGATATAAAAATATAAAACAATTTTTCTGTATGAAATATTCTTCAGATTTCTTTGTAGAAAGAGAACTGTCACTGTCAAAATAATTAATTTTGTCCTGACAACATAACTACTACTTTCACATCTAAGGAAGATAAAGAGTCAAAATACATGTACAAATGTATATTTAATAGTTTTTGTTTTTGTCATTACATGTACATACATTATCCTAATTTTATATTGTAAACGAGTTCAAAATCATTGCTTTCCAATATGCATATGGTTCAAGTTTCGAAATCTTCCTCTCCCATTATCAACATGACTACATTCTAACTAAAACCCACTGTACAACTGCAAGTGATGACAAAATTCATTTGGCCACTCAGGGTCAGAGGCAGCTGATTACAAAATCCATAACTGGTCTAACATTTCTTACATAAAGTGCTGAAGGCTAGCCACCCACTCAATCTTGTGTTGCCTTTAATTGTAAGATAAAACAGAGAAACTGCAATGTTCCCATGTCTAATGTTACTGTGTGGGAAGATGACAAACAGAACCCTATACGACAGAACATTACACGCCATGCTTCGGAGCACAGACATAACAGTCACACGGGAGACCACTAATAAATTATACTTTTGACAAAGTGTACCCATGATACTCATAAGGGCACGGGGCACATGCCCACACAATTATATACAGTACTGTGTGTACATGTTAGCTGTATTGTATACAAGAGACAAATTTGGTTGATAAGTCTTGGCAATTCCAAGTGGGTGTGAATTTATTTGTTGACCATACAGTACCCAGTCAAAATGTTTGGAAAACAATCTGACAATTTCTGTGATAAACATGATTTTGGTGATGCATGCATGTTAAAGGGTAAATTCTATTTGATAACAAAATATTTGGAACAAAAGTAGAACAGTCAGAGAAACAAATCACTGAATGTTTGAGAGATATCAGGTAAATGAGAATAAAAATGTGATTTTTTTTTTAAATTGAAATATTGTGGCATTTACTGTAAGCAACCTTTCACTTTTGTTTACTTGTTTATTGTTGTCAACGATGGGAATTGCAAAACATTGCATAGTTGAATCTTTTGTCAAATAACTCTCTTTAGTAGTTATAACTGTCATGAGAGTTCATTGGACTGTGAAGTTTTCCAAGCATTTAGCAGAAATGCTCTACATTAGCCACAGCTCGTGATAATTCTAAAGGTTTTCAAAGTACTGAAAAAGAAGGGTGTCTTAGTTTTTTAACCCCCCCACCCAGATTGTCTGCCATAAATGTAACAAGGCATCATTGTGTTGATCTGCCTCATAGCTCAGTGTTCTTCTAGAGTCATGACCCTTTTTTGCTTACTGCAAAACTGACACAGGTTTTCAATGATTTTCAGAAATTTAAAATCAAACATTCTTGCATTTGTGTTACCGTATATTTTCCTTACACTTGTGTTTGAAGAAAACTTGATTTCAGGAAATATTCTAAAAAATAGTATCTCTGCAGCATAATGTTCCTTTGATGACCACTTCCCACAACATCTCTTTCAGATCAATTTATCTATGATGGAATATCTCCCTTTAAAGTTTACAGTGTCGCTAAGTGCCGCATGTAATCCATTGCACCGTGTGGTATTTGTTAAACCTGATGGCAACAGAAAGGCACTAGACAACCAAAAGTCAAGCACTTGTGTCTCTCAGACCCCGGTTACACCAAAAATCAAAAGTGTTCTGAGAATGGTCTCAGAACGGTTCATTAGCGATGTAACCACAACAACTGACCTAAAAGTGGTCCAAAAGTGTTCCGAAAGCGTTTTTGTTGGACAACCTCCAGAGGTGGTCTGAGACCATCTTCAGACCGTTTCGAACGTGGTGTAACCACCCAAGCGTTCCAAAACCGGTCCAGCACAGGAAGTTAGTGTACACGCGAACTGCGTCGGCCGGAAGTACGGATGCACATTTGACCATTGAGAGGGCATGGTCAAATTGTTGCCAGTGGTTACCGCTGCTCTACTAAACATGAGATGACTCGTCTGACGGCGGTGTATTCACCAGTGGAGGTCTAAACCCGTTCCGAGATGATCAATGGCAGCGTTCTGAGACCATTCTCAGAATGGTTATGTCAGTGTAACCAGGGCCTCAGATTATGTCTCTTTGGCCAAGGCCACTTCCACCAGGAGCAAAGGTATATTTGATCTGCTCTCTTTCCATCTGTGCTGAATTTAATTACTTAACCTGTGTGAGCTCGGGAGACAGTCGGAACCGACCGCAGGAAATGTATCATCTGTACGAGTGCAAACTGTGTCTGACTGGTGCGTATGCGACATTTCAGTTTAAACTGTATTATCATTTATGGGACATATGTATCTCCACAATCCGTCTAAACAATTTGTGACCTTTGGAAGCATGAATTATACATTCCTGTTCTGAAAACCTAGAATATAGTTTCCCTAATTGTGTTATTGTAAATAATTTGTGACCTTTGTAAGCATGAATTATACATCCCTGTTCTGAAAACCTAGAATGGTTTCCCAAATTGGGTTGCCTTTAAAAAAATATAGGAGGATAAATGGCATTACTGTCTACTCATTCATTAAGTGGTGAGTTGATTTAGCATTTGTCTTGACATGGATTTTGAACTTAAAGTGATAGGTTAACATTGTGGAGCTTCAATTTAAAAAATTGTCAAATTTTGATATCTGAGCTACATAATAGTGTTCATATGGACACATAAACACCCTAGAATAAAAAAGTTTGGAAAGTTACACTGCCAATGGCAAGTTATGCATGAATAAACAGTTAAAACTTGGGGCGAGTTTAAATAGCGTAGGTGTACACACAGCAAGTCTATGGGAGAAAATGGGCAGATGAATCCTATCAACTTACGATTTTCACTTTGTTAAAGCACTAAATAATCATTTTGAAATACAATTTTTCCAGGGCGTCATTTTTAGACCTTATCAAAGACAGTGGTAGCATGGGGAATCATGTAGTTCAGATTTTTTAACCGTGGTAAATGTTAGCCAATACCTTTAATCTGTTCAGGACTGTGTTAAAGCAAACTTAAAGTGTTGCATTCAATGGGTTAAGATAAATGGGTTAAATCAATTCAAAATGTAAATACAGTAATTCCATGCCACATTAGAATCATAAATTGTAATTTCTCAGATATTACATAGAAAACTAGATAAAAGTATAACCACAATATTGACACATATGTGGGTCCGAATTGTTAAAAAAGCACATTAAATTTAAATGTTCTGTGAAATTAGTTTGAACACATTACGCTTTTAATGAATCAGCTTAAATAAGCTGTAATAAGGATTTATGAATTCATCTATTAGACTCTCGGAAAGGGGTCCAGAAAAGCTTGTTTTCTTGAAATAAACTGGAGAATGCCATTACCTTTATAATCTTTCCCCTCAAACTTACAAATCAGACCACTTTTTTTTTACTCATAACATGCCAAAGGATTTATACCTCTATGGAGTTTATGTGTATTATTTGGTGCAGATCTGTGACTTTGGCATGTTAAGAGTTAACAGAGAAGGTGTAGTTTTGAAGGTGTCATGTATGATGTTCTGCAATATATCAAAATATATGGAAATTAAGGATACCAGAATGTCAAAAAACATAGAACTTGCTGCTTAAATCATGCAAATACATGCACGCTCTAGGTCATAAGAGCTATTAATTGATCAACTAGTCATTATCCGTCTACATAAACACCCCCTCTGACCCAACCAATGTGGGAAGATGTGTTGTTGTAATTGATTTTCATAATCTAAAACATCCGATCAATCCTTTACTCATGTATAATGTGATTGGACCTCGGGCCACAATAGGTTTATTATAAAGACTGAATAAAAAAAATGGGGATTGGCTGCAAGCTATAATTGGATGAGGGGCAGTGGTTTATCTATCACTGTAATTTCATCAGACCAACTGAGCTGGAAGCAATGAAATTCAATTGGAATGGAAAGAAGGCCATGTCCACGCAATTACTCTGAAGTCTTTCCTGAACCACATTTATTTGCATGTACATAATGTAGTTCTTGATCCTGGTTAATGTACATAGTCTTGGCTCAATTTCATACTTTATAACTTGCTAAAATGATATTTATGACATTGCTTTTAAAACTATGCAATTAATACAGATTAATTTATTATCTCCAAATTCATCTACGCGTAGTTTTGTATAGATATTTAATAGATTTTTTTTTACCCACCACTTGGAAATATAAAAGAAAGCAGCATTTAACATTTAAGGGTAGTTACAGAGGTGTTGTAAAGTATACATACACCAGGTGATTATGCAAAGAGCTACTATGTCCTTGACTATTTTAGACTCTTCTGTTTTCAATCATTGTTAATAGTAAAATTGACAACTGACAATGCGTGTGTATGTAGATACATTGTGGGAATACCATACAATAAATCAAAATAGAGGTATATATTCCTTCAGCATTGTGGGGGTAAAGAATCAACATTGTGAGATTAATATAACAATAGAAAGAACAAAAAGACACATATGATGACAAAAACAGTACCTCGGAGTACCAAATAGAAATCCGCCATTTTGTTGAATTATTTGTTTATTTTTACAGGGGCGTGAGTGACCACAAGTAAAAATAGTTGAAAAAAGCTGAAATTGCAAAAGTTCTTCTACTTTTGTACAGAGGAAATTCACAAAAAGCTGAAAATAAGCTGAAAAACAAAAACAAAAATTGCTGAAATCAACTAAAAAGCTGAACTCTCACACCCCTGTGTTAGCACTGTACTCTGGGTTGCAAAACAGTTTAAACGTTATGTTTTAAGAGAGAAAATAACAACTTTAGCTTCATTTCCACCCCACTTTTCGTAAGTTTATGTCTTTTTGTTGTACACTTGCGCAGCCTCTGCATTGTAACCACTGATCTCAGTGATCATAACCAAAGCAAGTACATTTTTGGACAGAAGAGGGCCTAGCACGATGTGGTACACGGGTAAACGTAACCGCCGAGCGTAATGCGTGTGGTGGCTCATAACCTCCACAATGTACTTATCCTTAGTGTGTGTGGGGTGTGTATGTATGTGTGTCTGTGACTGTATGAGTGTATGTGTCTGTCTGTGTCTGTATAATATATTTTATCCTTCTGTGTCTGTCTATCTGTCTGTTTGTGTTGGTTCTTTCTCCCTCATTTTCTTTCTGATCATGAATTCACAGTCAGTATTTGATTACCTCATCAGGGTCTGCCCAGAGTAGATCACACACGAGTCCATGGTCTGGGATGTCCAGAGGCCGGCTGATATGCCTTAGTTGGTCTGTGCTGTTTAGGTCAGGAGACAGGCCACCATGCATGCAGAAAATGGTGCCTTCAACTACAGCAGCTGGAGGATAAATAGGAAAACATAAAAAAGAAGAAAAATTATTACTATCATCATTATTGTTATTATTATTATTGTTAATAATTCCTAAGCTATATTATTATTACTATTATTGTTGATACAACTATTAGTATCATTATTATTGTCATCAAAATTATTATTATTATTATTATGTTGTTGTTGTTGTCATTATTATTATTGTTTTATTATCTTATCGCTTTCCTCACAAGGATTATCATTATCATCATTATAATCATAATTAGCATCATTACTTTTACATAAAATCAACAAGTATTTACTTCTTATTAAAATGCCTTTTTTTTGGGGGGGGGAGGTGGGGGTGGATTACACAATTTGGGGAAGGAAAGCATCTGGGCAAAGAAGATTTGGACAGATCAGCCACTCAGGGTAGAGAGCAAAGAATTTTCCTGCAAATTTCACATGAAAACAGGATGGGAAATTATAACATGATCAGCAATAAAAGATCTAACAACACAATTGATATAGTTGACAATATTTTTGAGTAAAATAATGACATCATATACATGTATGAATCCTTGCACTACAATCTCCAGCAATCTTAAACATACACATAATTTCCTGTACAGTACATGTCAGATAAATTGCCTTTAACCCATTAGAGACGAGCTGATAATACCACACATTCTCCATAGCTCCCAGCCCAAGATATATATCTCGTACTTCGACTCCAACGAGTTAAATATTGTTCTGTGAAGAGGTGAGGCGTAACTCACTCTGCGGCAATTGCCACCAATTGCTGACAAGTGGCCCGTGATCTATGACATAACATCAATATTTCATTTCGTCTGTTAGCGGCTGATGAGAATTGGCCACTGACCTCACTGGGAGAAAACCAGTCCTTGCTTTCTGAAATGAACTATCAAGAATAACCTTAATTTCTCGTTGTGGTCTTCTCACACCTGAGTGACATACCGTCTACCCGTCGCAATGGTCAACTTTTCACTCGGTGCATTAGGTTTAAGTCTCTAGAAGCTGATTATGAATCATTCCTGACAGCATGTATGGGAATATGGAAGCATTTTTATTCTACTGTCTTGTGTGTGTGTATGGGCAGGGGATTTGGAGGGAGGGGGTGAGGGTGGGGGTCCAGGGGTGTTATGATGCAGACAAACTACCCTGACTTTTAAATAATTCATCATGAACTTCTCTTCCCCCAAAGTATGACATTTCAATTGTGAAGAGTATACTCATGAACTCATTATCAGTGCAAAAATGTGATAAAAAAGATTTAACTTGGAATTGATTGAAATAAAATAACGTACAGAATGATTTAAAAACAAGAGGAAATATTTACTTCCCTTACCTCTTCTGTGTACCCCCTCCTGTTAATATGTGTGCTCACTCAAGTACTGGAGTCTACTAGTTTCTGTACCTCTAATCTCAAACTACCGTACAGAATGATTTAAAAACAAGAGGAAATATTTACTTCCCTTACCTCTTCTGTGTACCCCCTCCTGTTAATATGTGTGCTCACTCAAGTACTGGAGTCTACTAGTTTCTGTACCTCTAATCTCAAACTAAGCACATTAAACTCCTCTTATCATACAGATAATGTAGTTATGTTATATAATTCATTCCATCTGCAGGATTTTATTTTCAGTTTTATATAAATTTGCTGAGGAACTCATTAACCAAGTTTTAAAGTCAAATATCAAATTTGATGTGACTCAAATAATACAACTTTGTAATGATTGTAGTTCAAACTTTTTTCAGGTGTTTATGAACTTTAGAAACGTCATACAGTACCGTAACAAGTGTATATGAATTTTGGTAAACATACAGTATCATAACACTGACTATAAACTACAAACATTCTCTCTCTATAAACAGTTAAACACACTTTACTTGAAAGAAAACTTGAAATGAAAGAAAACCATATTGCATGATTGTCCTATTATTTAAGTAAACAATCATAGAGATAACTGTTAATTTATGTACAGTATGTATGCACATTTGTATGATGTACTGTCTGTACATGAGCATATCATATACTGTATTTGTGTGTGTGTGTGTGTGTTTGTGTATGTGAGTATGTGTATGTGTGTGTAAGAGTGTGTGTGTGTGTGTGTGCAATGTGTGTGTGTGTGTGTGTGTGTGTGTGTGTGTGTGTGTGTGTGTGTGTGTGTGTGTGTGTGTGTGTGTGTGTGTGTGTGTGTGTGTGTGTGTGTGTGTGTGTGTGTGTGTGTGTGTGTGTGTGTGTGTGTGTGTGTAAATGCAAGTTTCATTATGTTAGATAGAGAGGGTGCAGTGGGAATACACATCACAATGTTGATGTGGCGTTGTTCAGTCAAGCATGACACTGGATTACGTTAGCTGTCAGGCCCGAAGGATGAAGAATGTCATTGATGCGTGACGGGTCAGCTGGCGGGAACGGCGAGTTTCACGCCTCGTGTGAAAACCGAACCGGACAACGGATGTCTGGAGTTATCGCTGAGAAGCTGAATATTAAGTCCAAGCTAGAAGGTTATCAAAATCTGCTCACCAATGTGTTTGGAATCAAATTATTGAGTAGTATTGCAATAAATATTTACAGGCTTTAGATCATCAGTGCTTACTTTGGAACATGCTTTGACTGCCAATGCAAGATTGAAATACAGTACTTGTCTACATACACTTGCAGGCTGTCAAGACTATGCATAAATATGAAAAGTATTATCACAGAATGAGAAAAATGTTAAATATTAATCTGTATTTTTCCCCAATCGAATGAAGATGGGTACAGTATATTACACTGTGCAGTGAAATTTTTCATGCAATTACCCTGCAGTATACTTGAGATGACCGTGTTAAAAAATTACAAAGCCCTGAATAATGCAAATGACTATTTCATAGACATTTCATCAGTATATCCTCCTTTTATTTTGACTTGCATTGGGTATTTGTATAGATTTTTTAATAGGGTGTTGCTATTATGGCCTATTATGGCTACTGTGATATGGCTCAAGTATTACAACTTGGGAATTATGATAAAAAATGAATGTACATGTAATGCAACAAGCTTAAATACACACAACAGGTAAGATTTTTTTTTTTTTACCAGTGCAGTGATTAAAGGCTGAACAATAAATGCAGAAGTACATGTAGGGCCTACATGTATTACGGACAAACTTTTTCAAGCCCAGTACCATTCTGTAAACTTCGCTTTAGTTAACAAGGTTCAAGATCTTACCACTGACAAAAGTGTGAAAAAAATATTTAAGGGGGAAAATTACATGTTAAAAAGAGAACTAAGGTCGTTTGTAGGGTAAAAATAAATGTATTTTCAGTTTTTGAAACCTAGAACCTTGTATCTTTCATACTTTTTGAGGAAAAATCAGATTTATGGTCATTTTTGTCCAAAAAAGGCCATTTTGGGGTGACAAACTTTTCACCAGTAACTTTGAAATGGTTGTAGTATTCACAAAACAAGATTAATCTCACCTTTTTTGTTTATTTTCATTAGTTCCTAGCATATTCTTTCCAGCGAGACTGTATTTGCTGTAATTTACTACATACTTTACATGTGGTAACCCAAAGAAATGACCCTTTGCCGTGGCAAATGATACCCCCCAAAAACCCATTTTCAGAGTGATGCGCCTTTTGAACCACTATAACATCTGATTGGAAGGGGCTAGAAGGCTGAATTTCCCCTCGTTTTATGCAGAATTTAATTAGCTTCGAGCTTATTAGAATTTGATTTTACTTATAAATTAAAAAACTGGAGAAAAATGCAAAAATGCTACCACCACCCCAAAGTGTGAAAAAAAATCAGGCCATTTGTTAAAAAAATTATTTTAGGAAAACTAATCATGCCACAGGCCTGAAAATTTAATTAATTATGCTCAATATACTTCCCCATAAGTGATTAGATTTCTGATAGAGTAGCCCTCATACTTTTTTCAAAATAATTTTTTTAACAATTTCATTTTACTGATTTTGGACCCAAATATCAAAAACACACCCTGTACAATCTACTAAAACTACCCACCTGTTCTTATAAATACATTTGGAATGCCAAAAATGCAATATGCATACATTAGTTGTGGCTATGTCTGGCAAGCCTCCAGCCAGCTGTCAGGTTGCTAAGAGCAACCTTTGTCAGACAGAATGGTATGCATTAAATGTGTATTTACCATGAAACTGGTCTAAAGGCAACATGTGCCCTAGTCTGGCTTCCAGACATTTACAGTACATTAACCTGTCGCTATATTGATAAGGAAACTACTATCTTTGGTCACTGCTTTGAATAATACAAGAGTTTAATTAAAGGCAAAGTCAGTATGTCCGGGGGTAAAACAGTCGGAGAGTGAGTGTACTATGGAGGTCAAAAAAGTTGCATGGTCTAGAACGGAGACTACATATGCCCATTAGCTTCACTGT
>JZLH01S0498839.1:0-11491 GCA_001188425.1 Eucidaris tribuloides
ACACACACACACACACACACACACACACCCACACACTACTACACACACACACACACACACACACACACGACACACACACGACGACACGACACACGACGACACGACACACACGACACACACGACACACACGACACACACGACAGACACACACACACACACACACACACACACACACACACACACACACACACACACACACACACACACACACACACACATGTCCGCGTCATCAATTATGGAACAAACATAAATTTAAACAGAATATAAAGAAGTTTTCAGTTTCTCAAGGAGCTTAACTTGGGATATTTTTGTTAACAGAATTATTATTTTACATGAATATGCTCCTCACTGAAGCTCAATTCTTTGACAATTTTACAGCTTAGATTAAAGCGGCGAAAGACAAACACTCAATTCAATCTATGTTGTATGGTACGGGGCTGTATCGTGAAATCATAAAGAGATTGTGTTGCTTTATTCAGCTAGCAAATGTAACGTAGTATAAATACACTTAATTCAATTTTTCTCGATAACAGAACATTACTTTTTCTCGATGAAGAATTATTGTAGGGGTGAAAATACACCCTCGCCCCCTGGCTACACCAACACATCTAGTTCCTTGATCTCGCATAACCAGAATCCTGGGTATAAGTACAATGATTGACAGTGCTACCCCCACTTTGTGTCTAATTTTCAGCCTATGTGTCAAATTTGTCGTCGAGCCCAAACGATGGAAAGCACAATGTCGACACATCACTACAATAATGAGACGATTGAAATCACAGACAGCGTCATGAAATATCACCAACGAGTCATTCTAGCAAGTATTTACTGCGTTATGTCAGTGGCTGGTATCATTGGCAACGGTTTGGTTCTAGCAGCAGTGGTCCTGTCCCGTAGACTACAGACCATCACCAACGTCTTCGTCGTGAATCTAAGCATCGCCGATCTACTGGCCTGCTTTCTGATGCCGTGGCAAGCAACGGCCCTGCTCGGTCGAGATGGCTGGCCATTGCCTGATTGGATTTGTGTGGTTGTTTCAGCCGCTGCCATTTGTGCCGTGTTATGTAGTCTTGAAACAATCGGACTAATCGCGCTGAACCGGTATATATTGATCACAAAATCGAGATTGACGTACCAGAAAGTGTTCAAACCCCTGTTTATTACCCTAATGATAAGCTTCACCTGGTTGCTTCCCATTGTGACTGTCATCCTACCAGGAGCATCACTTCTTGGGTATGATAATATTCCTGTCATGCACATGGCAGCCAGAACCAAACGAGACAGATATCATAAGCTGTACAGGTACAATTCTGATTTATACGCTCCTTGTCGTCACCTTCATGTGCTACGCGTGCATCTTCAGACATTTAAAACGCCACGCGGACCGCATTTCGACTCAAAACGTTAGGCCCACTACCGAAAGGTTGGCTAAAACCGTTACCAAAAATCTCCTATGCGTTCTTTGCGCATTCACTGTCTGTGTTCTGCCATACACAACATCTAATTTGATTTCATGCTTTGACTTATCCCAGAAACTGCTCGTGCTACTATTGTTTCATTGGTCATCTTTTATCTCAATAGCTGCATCAACCCAATCATCTATGCCTGGAAACATCCGTACTTCAAACCTGTCTTCCGTTGCATCATCAAGCGTCAGTGGTCAGAGATACCGGAACCATCTAGTATCTTGAAAACCCCTGAACTCAACAGGATAAGGAGGAATATAAGAAAGGAAGCTAGCAGCCAACCTCAGATAGACCAAGAAGACGAAGTGTGAATATATGTGACTGTGACTGTGACTGTGAACGTAATTTAAGGCAAGTGCCTTCTTGGTAGATGTATGTTTCAGGACTTAGCATATGCCCCAAACTAATTGAAACTTGGCTCTTCCACCGTCAAATCCCCGATCAACAACAAAACTTAGATTTATATTAGCCTATTAGCCTAACTATCGAGATAATAATGGAATCTGTAGACTCGGCGAGTTTGCCTTTTGCTCAATCTGGTCAAGTGACAATGGCTGTAAACGGATCATGGCAGAGATGCACGTACATTTTTAAAAGTGTGTGTAGTAAATCAAAGCAAGGATGTGTTTAGAAAAAAATAATCATGTTGTTTAGATCATTGACACTAAGGAAATGATAGTAAAGATGTGTTCAGAAATTGTGTGTTCATATTATTAACACTAAGTGCTTAGAAATTAGACACCGATGTCTCATAATTTGACACCCGGCAATAGACTCTGAACATGTTTATAAAGTGATAGCAAGAATATGCTTAGAAACGCGTTTACTCGCTAAACTCCGTTTTTACGATATAAGATGGAGGGGGGGGGGGTTGTGTCTCGACATGACATGGCAAGAAATAAAGGGAGGGGGTCATCAACAAGGTGATTGAAAGAAAGAACGTCTTGTGTTTGGACAAAAAAATTGATGACAAGTTCAGTCATCTATTTGTTGACAGCCAGTGTTGTATGGTCTAGAATCATGGAATGTTTTCTTTGACACTTCCCCCTTGCTGCCATGTTGATTTCTTGAAAGACTATCAGTCCAATTTGAGGTGACAATCACGTTCACAGCGCAGAAAGGGGATGGAAACGCCTATGGGGGTTATTAGGAGGTCTTTTGTGACGTTCCCTCGTAGTCTGAATAACGAACGTCAGTCTTCTTCATAAGTTATTCGGCCATCACTACAGAAATGAAGAAAACGTAAACTAGAGAAAAACGAAAAGAAACAGTGCGTAATTTATAACAGAAAATAAAGTGTCGATTAGTAACCCTTAAATACAGCAAAGGCAATATGTTGTAGTTGAGTTTTCTCCTTCCATGTGTAACTAAAATCGTCTATTTTAGTGTACACCTCCAGCAGCACAACGAAACACCAACCAGGCCCATAGACTATTTATAACGACGTCTCTGTGGATTCTGAAGATTGGTATTACATAGAATATGAAAAAGCGCACCAAATACTGTTAGTTATTCTGGTTATGGACCTCACTGACCTGAGTCAGTTTAGTAGTATTAATGCAATAGTCTGTCATGTATTGGTCTGTAAACAATAAACTGCATGAGATTTATGTCTTTTAATATGTTCGTTAATGGATATATTTCACATTCGTAAATTGTAAGTAAATGTTATATATTAGACATGATTAACACCCATGCACTTTAAGGGTCTGAAAGTAAACTATTTGTTTGTCACTATGATACTTTAATTAATTCAATTCAAAATCTAATGGACATTATAATTCCAACCAAATTAAGTTTCTTGCCCCAAAACTTTGCTTTAGGTTCTGAAGTGGTATTTTTGCGAAACATCAGCGTATTTACGCAATGATAATTTTTTTGGCATGCAAAATATATGTCCTGCCTTCAACCCTGTAAGGTATAGAGTGTAAATGCACGACAGTTGTGAGAATGGTCAAACGATGTTATTTTAACCTTACGTTGATTTCTTTCTTTTCTAAACGAAGTTGGAAATAAAATTCGAATGAAAGACAAAGTAGTATGTGAACTCGTAGATTGATCTAGAAAATCAACGATTAAATAAAGAATATTTTATATGCAATGAATCTACTAACAAGGCTTAAAGACACTGTTTACTGTTGTAGACTTAAATTGAAACAAAAAAGCTGAAGCGTGGAGGTTCCTACATAGGCCTATACTGTAGCTCAGATTTTTTTATACTGGAATGAAATGAAAGTCAGGCCTTGAACATATATTTTCAGTCGTGATGTAATGTACTGTCTTAACAAATTGTTCCAAAACAATTTACATAATTTTCCCAAACTTTGTACAATGTTACAAACAACTTTTGATATGGAAATGTACTCTATAAAAACGAGTGACATGGTTTACATGGCATCTATATTAAAAATGACTTCTAACACCCACATTATGAATTATTAATTCCTGTATGTATCAAGGATCGCCAGACATGGAAATAAAGAACGATGAATTTCAGAATGGATTACAGTGCAATTCCAGTGTGTTCAATTTCAAAATTTCCGTCCCGTTGTAAGGGTATCAACCCACTCAAAGTAAACTTTCTACGAAGCCTATGTGTGTGTGTGTGTGTGTGTGTGTGTGTGTGTGTGTGTGTGTGTGTGTGTGTGTGTGTGTGTGTGTGTGTGTGTTGTGTGTGTGTGTGTGTGTGTGTGTGTGTGTGTGTGTGTGTGTGTGTGTGTGTGTGTGTGTGTGTGTGGGGGTAGGTGTGTATGTGTGTGTGTGTGCACACACTGTGTGTGTGTGTGTGTGTGTGTGTGTGTGTGTGTGTGTGTGTGCGTGTGACCTAGCAAAAGCTACAATGTTGACACTGTGGGTTGAATCTGTACAACATTGTAATTTGTGTTAACTGCATTTTCATCCGTGTAGAGTGACTCTCTTTTGCACAAAAACGTACCCTCAGAATAATATCTTGGACGTGTTTTGTGTGTTAAGTGTGTTTAAATGGATTTCATCGCTGCGTTAGAAGCTTATTTTGTTGGTATGATCTGACACTGTGGGCGGTTTATGCTCTGTGTATGTGTGAGTGTGTGCGCCTGAGATGTCCAAACGCTATCTAATCTATATCATCGAGTCGTTTGTTTGTGCAGTCCTTGCTACATTTGACCTCTTTATTGTTGAATAGTACACACGGGCAGTTATCTGATCAGTTTTCAGTTTTTGTCATGAATATAATTATGATAGCGAGAACGGTCGATGAAAAGGTCTCTGTCAACACAAGTTCAGGTACTGGATCGGTTTGCCAGTAAAATATGGATTATGCCGTTCTGCTTTATCATATGTATTGATGTTTGGCTACAACGATGACAGCCTCCATTGACCAGTCAACAGATCAATGGCGGCGTGCAATACTAGTTGCCCAAATAGCCCTCAATGTCATCGACGTAGGTGTTTTCAAGTCCATAGGAGTCCTTCTGCCTATGTTGGTCGTCCAGCATAACACTACATATGCGACCGTAGGATTTCTGTTGTCTGTGGGAACGTGCCTACATTACATTGCTTGTAAGTATGGCGGTATAAATTGTTGTTATTGGAAGTTATTAAACTGCAAGGTGAGATGATCACGTGGTTGTGCACTTATAATCGTTTCCTTTGAACGTACTCTCAAACTTACACCTATCATCCGTCCTGGCATAGGCCATCGACAAGATTCCTCCAGCCAGGCCGGTCCTTTGCCAGTATTTCCACCTCCCTCTAGGTATAATCCAACCTCCGAACATCAGCCTCTAGGTTCCTTTGAAAGTAGCCATGCTGGAAAACATTCCAGTACATTATTTTCATGCGTTTCTGTTTGAAGTATGCAAATAATGAGCATGTTAATTGTCATCATGAATCAGTCCACTGGAGTGCATGATGGGATTACCACGTCTTCGTCCAGCAATAATCTTGCTTTCCTAAGAACATAACTCTTACAGAAATAAGTAAACATTCTATTATATTCTTTTCACGCATAAATACACTACTAGGGGCATTATCATGCACTCTGAGCAGAATGGCGTAACAGTATATTGCTTCTAATCTGAAAACCTTTAGCTTATTTCACATGAAATTCAAGCATTTTTATCTTGCTAAGACCTTCTGTCAGTCTGTGCAAATATCGTATTAGCCCATGGTTTTCCAATTAAGGCAATTTACTCTTAACGACTATTTGCTTAGACCGACCACATGCTATCACCCATCAGCCAGCGGCACGACGATTATTGTATTATCATTTGAAATCACTGCACTGCATGGAGAAATACCATATCCTCGTCCACGATTAATGATGTTTTTCTTTAAACACGAAACTCTAAAGACACTTCATAAAACATTTTATTTCAAAGCCACAGGCTAACAATGACGACATTTTAAAAAATGTGAGCTACATAATGCTCCCTGCTCTAAGTGTCTTTGATAAGGTCTAAAAATAAAGCCCTGAAAAAAATGTATTTTAAAATAATTATTTAGTGCTTGAAAAACAAGTGAAAATCAACGAGTACTCAGGTTGACCGGTTTCACTACGCCGATTTCCTCCCATTGACTTACTGTGTGTAGATCTGAACTGTATTATACCCAATTGCAGTGTATTTTTTTTTATTCATACATATCTTATCATTTGCAGCATAACTTTCCAGACTTTTGTATTCGGGTTGTGTCTTTGTCATTCATGCCAATGTATGTAGCTCAGATATCACAGTTTGACTTTTTTTAAATTGAAGCTCCACAATGTTAGCCTATATGTCTTTGATATTATCATGTGTTGTTATCAATCGTTTGAAATGTCAAATATCTACTGATCTTACGAAAAAGCCAACTTGACCTTTTTAAAACCGCGTGTCTGGGGGAGAATTCATGTTATCAGGGAAGTGACGAAAAGGATGCGTTAAATTATCATTGTTCAACACTAGGCCTATTTAAACCAGAATGATAATGGAATTTTACCTTGAAAAATGTTATGTAATATATTTTACTTCCTGAATAGCCCTACCAAGTTTCCACAATATTTCATCGTTAGAAACTCCGTCGGGACAATCGCGGGGAGGCGTGAGAATACAAATATAGGGCCTACGTTGATTATGTAGGTCAAGTGATAAAGTGTGTCAGATCACTTGACGCAAGTTTTAAGTACATGTACTAGGATTGCAATTCAAACCTATTTGGTTTAAATTCCCAATCTAACATCAGATTTACCCAATTTATGACAAGTGGAATTCATTTTCAATTTAAGAAAGTAAGGAAGTTCGAAATGTTCAAAATAGCTTTGATGTGTCTTGTCTTTACTAACAATATAATCATGTTACAGAATAAAACGTGTGCATGATGCATCAACATTGAATGTTTGCAGGTCCATTTGTGGCTGTTTTCCTGAAGAACTTTAACCAGCAAATAGTTGCAGTTATTGGAGCCGTAGGAACCGGCTTCTCCTTCGTAGCTACAGCTTTCGTCCGAACGTCAATCGGCTTTGGAACTGCAATTGCTTTTAGCGGTAAATACCCTTTCGGTACCAATGCACCTAACTTCAATGGGCTTTGAATATGATAGTCTGAGTGGAAGTGAAAGTGTTGGTAGTCACTCAAAAGGATTTCACATGCAACCGTGCATCGAGAAATCACCAAAAATTCAAAATGTCACATGGGATGATTTTACGCTAGGGTAGTGAAAATATGGGCTATATGGGTCAAAAAGGTCGATGCTGCATTGTTAAATTTTGCTGAATATATAACTTTACTTCAACTTAAATATGAAGTTTGGAAGCATGCATTTTTGTAGATCCATGTTTTTGAGGTTGCTCAGGGTTCCGTCAGACGGCGAAAAGAATGGATGCCGATCTATACGAACAGCCTTGCGTTTCCTGCCATTTTGTTGCATTATTTCATGCTTTGCCCCGCGTGAATTTAGTACTGTGGGAAAATATTAAGTGTAATGAATATGGGTTTTAATATTAAATTGACCAGCATTGTATAAGGCCTATAGGTTAACTACGAAAATTAGAAATTTTAGATACTGCCAAAAAAAATATGTTTGCTCCTTTCCAGATTGTCACAATACGAACGGTGTCTATTTTAAAAACAGATTTTACCTAGAATACACAAGTCTAACATGTTGACTTTATGACGTGGTTATCAAAGTGACGCTCTGTTACATTAAACTGCTATAAAGCTTAAGCTTCGTGCAATATTGTGACTATTCTAGGTCCTTGGTTTAAAAAATGCATCGGAAACATGCAATATTATGGCTGTTCCAGGTCAAGGGTCTAAAGAGTGCATCGGCCACATGTTTGACCTTGTGCAGAATGATTCATAATGAGAACAGGCCAAGGTTACCAGTTTGTTGTTTTAAACGCCAAAAATAAGGTAAACTGTACGTACTATCGTTTCGAAACAAATTGCTAGGAAAAGGATGCGATGATTTTCAGGCATTTTGAAACAAGTTTCCGTTAACTTTTGCTAATAATAATAATAATAATAATAATAATAATAATAATAATAATAAATAATAATAATATAATAATGATAGCGCAGTTCTTATATAGCGAATAATACCTTTGCGCTTAGAAAAGAGGAAAATAAGATAATAAGGAGGAAGAAAAAGATTCAAGAAATAGATCCAAGTCATGAAGTCACGATAAAAGAAATAAAATATGACGCTGGTTTTAAAAGCCCACTGTCATATTTTAGACATAAATACAAGAACGTCAGAATTAGAAATCATTTGTCGTTCATTCCACAATGGTTTTCTGTTTAGGATTATAGAAAGGATCAATTGCAGATTTTGAAACGGGGGTGAGCAGGT
The DNA here is from genome assembly GCA_001188425.1 of Eucidaris tribuloides. Lineage (NCBI taxonomy): Eukaryota > Metazoa > Echinodermata > Echinoidea > Cidaroida > Cidaridae > Eucidaris > Eucidaris tribuloides. The sequence continues at coordinate 8,277 of JZLH01S0498839.1, forward strand.
GAGCATTCATATAATAAGTTATTAAAAAAATAGACACGCGGATATACCTAAGTCATGTTTAAAATGTGTATGGTCTTAATTCTTTTTCTTTTACTTCCGTTTTCAGGATTATTTGGTTCCGTCGTTCGCTTGGCAACAGTCATTATACTCCACCAACATTACGGTGAGCAATTTGCTTTTGCTTCAGCTGCGGGCACCATAGGATCGGTGGTAGGTGCCTTCATCTTGCCTTTCTTAACAAATCTACTGTACAATGCCTACGGCCTAAATGGTACATTGCTAGTCCTCGGTGGTTTAACTTTAAACTACATACCAATCGCTGCGACTCTCAGGTCACCCCACCAAAGTCATGATACTCAGACCTCAAAAGCAGACGTCAAAAGCAAACTGATAGAAACCGAAAATGAAGGTCAACGCACTTCTTCCACATCAGCTGATGCAAGCAGAACAGAATGCCTGAAAGTCTTCACTCAGACTTTAGCAATTGATGTCATTTTGAAAGAGCCATTGTTTTCCATGTTTCTGCTTCCGGTTCAGATTCTCGTAACAAATGTCTACGCCAGCTGGATGATTTTTGTAGTGTCGTACGGACTCGAGGCTGGACTGACAAACTCGCAAGCTATCCTCCTTCCGATGTGTGGAGCAATCGGTGGCTTCGTGTCTCGAATTCTGTTTACGATCATGCTGCGGTTACGTCCGAAGTGGATCCGTCCGATCTACACGTGTTGTTGTGGGCTTAGTTGTCTCACGTTCTTCCTTCAAACGGCAGCAAATTCCTTTCCCCACCTGCTCTTTTGTTCTACCCTCATCGGTACAAGCATGTACGGAACAGCTGCAATTGCGGAGGGGTTGACCTCAAGCGCTGTTACCAAAAACAATTTTCCGGGTGCCGTGACCATTTTATATTTGGCCATTGGAATCGGATTTGCTACCTCAGGATCATTCTCTGGTAAGTGTGAGGGAAAACCCAACAGATTAGTAGACATCATCCTAAAAAAAAATAAAAAAATAACACGACATGTTTCCCCATTGTACTAAATGCATTCATACACTAACGGGGAATAGTTATGTCGTATTCCAACTGTTTTAAGAAATGATTTTAGCTCAGAGACTGGATCTTCTCGTTTGTATTTCAATATATTTTGAGTGATACAAAATTACAAATGTAATGTTACAGAAATGTTAGTTGATTGTGGTTATACGGGAAGGGGGGGGGCGAGAAAAAAATAATCACGTCACTTCCATTTGGTCATTAATCATGACTTGACTATTCAACCTACATGCACACAGGGGCGCCACCAGGGTAAATCCTTAGGGCGGACGAAGCCTCGGGTGATTTAGTGTAGAAGCAAGCAAGACAAATGCAAAAACAAATTAAAAAAAATGAAAATAAACAAATAACAAATGATAATGATAAATATAAACAATAGAAAAAAAAAATAAAAAAAAACAAATAAACAAAAAATATATATATATATTATATATATATATATATATATATAATATATATATATATATATAATATATATATATATAATATATCTATTATGGTGGTTGTGTGTGTGTGTGTGTGTGTGTGTGTATCTAGAAAACAAAATCATCAGGTGCAAATCGATCCGATAAGGAGAAGTAAATCCCAGGAAAAAAACAAAAAGCAAAAAGAAAATAATAATAAATAGATAATAATACTACTAATAAAAAATGAAAATAAAATAAAATAAAATAAAATATAATATAATATAATAAAACATGTCATCCCCCGTGGTGCCGCCCTGCATGTATATGGCATTACCGTGGAATTAAATATATTGCTTTTCTTTCACATACAGGCTTTCTCTTCGATACTACTGGAAGTTTCCCCCTGGTCTACATTTGTCTTGGGTCGATTATGGGTATTACACTCCTTCTCATGGTTACATTCGTCGTCATTATGAACTACCGGAAGAAGCGTTTTCCAAGAGACGATGAGGATTGATCTGTTCATGTTAAACTCTTGCTAGATCTTTGATTAAATCTTTAAGTATAGAAATTGTTTTTGTAAGCAACTTCTTCTTGCCAGTATATGTAATCGAAGACTAGTTTTTAATCCTTGTTATGTGTAAATTATTCCTTAACAGGGGACCTTTGATTTTGGGCAAAACTAAAGGCGAAAGGCGAGTTGTTTTTATCGTCTTGTATCACTGTAGAACAATGCTCACACGACGTCACACATTACCCCCTGATCATTGGACCCATATCAAGCCTGCACATTATGTGCGCCACCTCCACTCCCTGAGGAGTATTCCTTAGCATCGGCAGCCTGTTAGGCGCTCGCTAATTCATTCACAAATGGCTTTCTCAGTCCTCTCAGGTACCCATTTTATACTCTTGGGTGAAGAGAGGTAATGCGGATGAAGTGTCTTACCCAAGGACACAAACGCCGACCGTGGCAGGTTTTGAACCCGGGTCTCGATGTCGGGAAGCCACAGCCTTACCCACTCAGCCACAGCGCCTCCGCTTATAATCTAACTAACTAATGAACACATTCAAATACAATATGATCATAGTTTTTAAATACTGTACAACTTGCTAATCGTTGAAGGCAACGGATTAAAAACGTCATACGGAGATTTTACTCGCTAAAAAATCAAACGGTATTAACAGAAGTGAAAGGTTGGGCATGCAAGTTTACGTGTTTGAGGAATGCTGAATTCGACTATTTGACAGAAAAGCAATAGCATGTGCTAGAAACCCTAGTATGACGTACAACTTTATGTGCAAATGGACCCTAAAAATTGTATTTTTTTCCACGGGTGATTGTTTTTAATGTACTTGTTTTAATATTTTTACTTGCCAACTGTATTTAAGTGCACTTTAATTATGTTCCCAAGTCATGACTTGAATATAAGTTGTAATAAATCATCTCTTACAAATCAGGTATTGTTGGTTTCTATATGACTCTTTAAAGCAATTATTGTAACAATGGCGGTAGCACATTTTGACGTGGTAGTCATATGATCTGAATGAACTTATGAGCCAAGAAATGAAATAAGCAGTTCCTTACACATCCTAAAACACCACACATACACGCACACACACACACACACACACACACACACACACACACACACACACACACACACACACACACACACACACACACACACACACACACACACACACACACACACACACACACACACACACACACACACACACACACACACACACACACA
>JZLH01S0498850.1:30165-43718 GCA_001188425.1 Eucidaris tribuloides
AACTTTTCTAGATTTAAAACTAGTGAAGTTCGACCTCGACGCGCAGTCGAGGGTATGCCTCCGCCCAGTGCACGCACTTATGTAGCACTAACCACCAAATTAATCAACACTCCTTAGCTGAACTTATACGTAGAATGCATTTTTGGGACAGAAGTTCATTGAACGGGCTTTGACCATTGACCCTGACCTGACTCCTTTGACTCTATCCAATATTTGTCGTTTGGTGTTGAACGGCTAATCCGCCCAATTACATCACTACTGAGCACTCCTTACTGAAATTATAGGCAGAGAAAGGCATTTTGGGACAAAGTTCATTGACTTCTGACCTTCAGCTTGAACTTTGACCCCTGTGACTCTATCAATATTTTTCCCTTCTTGTTTTTGAACCTAACCACAAAATTGGCATCAACAGTGAGTTTCACTTTTAAACTGAGGTTATAAGGCGAATAAAGCATTTTGGCGAAAGTTCATTGTGACCTTTGACGCCTTGGACCTTCAATCCATTGACCCCTGTGACTCTACCTAAAATAATTTTTGCCTACTTTAAGTTTTGATACCTAACTGCCAAGTTAACACAGCAGTGAGGCACTCCTAATAAGGAACTTATACTGTAGAAAATGTCATTTTGGACAACATTTTTTGCAAAAATTTAGACTTTAAAGCTTTCATGAAACATCAGCTCATTAGCTATAATTACACAACACTCTAGTTTTGATGAATGGCTTTTTATTTCTTCTTGGGAGTCACGACAGCACAGGACAATTACTGTCATGAACTGTTGAAGTAAAACCATGCAGGTGTCATTTTGTATTGCTGGTTATTGCTTTGGTGGGCCAAATCGGCACTCAGACCTTAAACCATCGCTTTCTTAATCCCTTGGGCGCGATGCTATATGGCACTGCTGTTCATTGAGAGAAGACACGAATTACATGTGGTTTAAAAGGAATATAAACTCATGTTTTCTCATAAAATTCTTCACAGAATATTTATTTTTCAACTTTATACTAGTCAAAAATGTGTAATTTTGGGGAAAGACCCATTAATCAATAAAACTCTACTATTTATTTAGTGTTTTACCAAATTTTTGTCATATTTTCTGGGCTTCCGAAGAAGCCCATCGTCTCTGAGTGTGCAATGTACCTGGCTTCTGTACAAGCCTGTCGTCCCCATGGGGTAAATCAAGAGATGGAACGGGAAATTTAAACGAATCAAAAACAACGATCGATCTTCATACTTGTAATAGATGTCATGTTAAAACAAACAAACAAATCCTGGCCAAAATGTTATACTCAGTTGTAGATTTCATCTTAATGAAAAGAGGTGTTGGAAATGCGCAGTTATTAGATTTCAAAATGGCTCCTATATATTATTCTTTTATTTCATTCTTATTTATTCAATTACTTATCTATGTATGTATGTATTTATTTATTCATTTATTTTATTGATTGATTGATTGATTTACTTATTTATTTATTAATTTATTGATTGATTGATTGATTGATTGATTGATTTACTTATTTATTTATTAATTGATTGATTGATCGATTGATTGATTGATTGATTGATTGATTGATTGATTGATTGATTGATTGATAGATTGATTGATTGATTTTTTTATTTATTTATTTATTTATTTATTTATTTATTTATTTATTTAATTAATTACTTATTTACTTATTTATTTATCTATTTATTTATTCATTTATTTATGAATGACATGCGGACATATCGCATCACTCACCATTATTGTTCGTTGTGATGAAACAACGTGGTGGTCCTCTCCATGTCTGAACCACAACATGGGACAGTCAATATTTTCCACCTGTCCAATCACATAATTACAGAAAAAAAAAGATCAGCACTGAACACACTAATTGAGAATTAATCATTACCCCTACCAAAATGAAATAGGAATAACCAAACCTCACATTATAACACAAATGCCTGTTTGTGCATTTTGCAAACCTGTTTTGCTAATCTTTAGAATTCCAGAAAAGTCCATATTTATGTAGGCCTATCCAAAGTTCTAAATGCAAAAAGAGGTGTTGTTACTTGTTATTTCATTAATATTTTTTGTCTAGCTCTGCTTTGTAATGTTAGTATTTCTTAGGTTGATTTTCATGATTAAACATTCCAAAAACAAAAGTAATCCTGAAAATCACACAAACTACATTTGGCCAGATTGTCTCTTTCGTTTGTGTTTCGATGAGACTGTTTGCAATACAAATATTCATACCAATAAAAAGATAGTAATGTGGCATTCCCAAAAATTTAATTAAAATTAGACCGAATCATTGGTATGCAGAATAATTAATTTGTACTACAGAAAATTATATGAAACAGGAAAAATTCACCCTTTACGTTCAAGGATATAATTAGGAGAAGTCAAAAAAAGTCTCAAGAACTGCTTGAGTTGTTGAAACATATACCAATATTATGCACTGACTAGAGTGTATATTCAGGCTGGAAGGATTAATTGACTTGAATTTGTTTACTTGAGGAGAAACAAGCATTAATTTACCAGTATTGAATTAATCTCTGGTCCTGGTAATGATCCCATAAAAAGCTACACAACAAATTTCATCATCATATCATTTTCTGATAATATTGTACAACAAAGAATAAATGTATGACTATGACATTATCACAGCAGAAACATTAAACAGTATACATGTACTTGATTCTGGGAGTATTGTGTCCTAAATTGACGACTTCTTTCAAGCTTGCCATTTCCCTTTAATGCAATGTGCAGAAAAAAAAATTGAATAATGACCTTGTACAAATATGTCTCTTTTTAACCATAACCCTTGTGAAATTTGTATTTTTTTTTTGTAGCATACTTCCTCGGGAATATCCTTTCAATATTACAAATGTTTTTTGCACAGAAATCTCATGTTTTTCTCCTGCACAGGGAAAATTATTAATTATTCATACTCACAGGCGGAATTTGCTCGTCGTCTTCCGATATTTCGAAGTCTTCAATGTTTTGGGATTTTATCCAGAACTTTCCATTATCATCTTTCCACCTTTTGAAGTATTTGAAAATTGGCCTGTAAAATAACCAGGAAAACAATGATTTCCATGAAGTGACACAAGTGGTAAAGCTGTGCGAAACTGATGTGACACGTTGTATATTATTTGCAACATTACTGCTGGGAGTACATGAGTGCACATGAAGCTCCCTTTCATTGTCATTATAGCCAAATTTTATATGCAAATTTTATGCATACTTTTCTTACAAAGGTCAGCCGTAACAACCTGACAGCTTGCCTGACATAGCAACATCTAGTTTTTGTTAAAGGTAAGAGGTAAACGTGAGGGGTTTATCGTCTTGTATCACTTTTCATAAATGTTCACACGACATCACACGTTACAGCAGCGAAATGTATTCATTATTCAAATAAATGTGGAAAAAATAGCTCATTACCAGGTCTTTGGTGAGAAAACATCTACAAATTGATTTTCGTTTTACTCATGTTTACTTGATGTGATACCATATCACTAATATGGTTATTATCACAGTGCCAATAGGACTGCCATATGATTGTGATTTTATGTTGTTGGTTTTTTTTACATACTGTTGTGTTATTAACGAACACTCATCGAATAAAACACTGAGACATTACAACAATTGTAATAGGACTTAATGACATGATGTGACACCTCTTCAACAAAAGTACAATGTCCTTGACTTCATTGATGTATTTATAGCAGTGGCAGCAGCACCCAGTAGCGTATCTGGGGGTGGGGAGGGGGGCAAGGGGGCAAGCACCCCATTGCCACCTTAAGGGGGAGGCAAGTGGGCAAGTGCCCAGTTGCCACCTTCAGGGGGCACCAAAAAAAAACCCCACAAAAATGAAGAAAACAGTTACTGATATTATCCAACCACCACTGACCATATATCAACAATGGTTTTTGACCCTATCACATCAGCTTTATCTTTCCATTGTCATCAATTTGGTTTCAATAAATCTGTCCAACTACCCTTGGTAATGTTGCAGGAACCTATACATGCATGAGAAAAATGATTGCTCATCACGTATTCACTATAATTATGTCTTGTGTGTAATTTACTGTATTTGGAAGATCATGACTCCATTGAATTATTTGTGGGGGTGGGTTCATTTTGATTATGTTTTCATAATAGATCACAAACTTTGAGGGTACATCTTCTTCTTCTTTCGTATGATGCAGCTAGACAGTTTGTTCCAGCTGTTGGCTGTTGCAGCCAACACACTGTTTCGGGATTAGGGTTGTCTAAATCAATATTGCAGTTTTCTGGTGGTCAGGAAATGGTTTCAACAAATCTATTAGGGTACATAAAAATAGAAGGCCAAGTACAGTATATATATGCTAAATAGGATACACTAAAGCTCTTACCCATAAGGTCAATCAGAGTTCCGTCCGGCCTTTTCCAGCCGACATTTAAGGCAGAGTCATGTCCGAAGAAAACCGCCACCGGCAAATGCATATTAATTCGGTAACTTCAGTCTAGGCAGCGTAAGGGCGATCACACCACCAATGCACGAACACGTGACTCCCATTCGATTGCATTACGGACGAGGATGGTCGGAAAACGAAATCAACTATATCCTAGTCAAAAATGAAACCAAATGAGATGAAATCGTCCGCTTAACTTCATTCAATAAATGAATTTCCTAACTTAAAAATTCAGTCGCTATGTGAACAAACAACCGGGGGGGGGGGGGGGGGGGGGGGGGGGGGGGGGGGGGCGACTGTCATTACAAGGTGTCACCATGCCGTGTATGGACTTTTAAAATGGACCCTAATCAATGAATTATCTGTCAATCTCAAAATACCCTAAACAAGTACTGTAATTATTGCCGATCTCAGAATACCCTAAGCAAGTATTCAAGTTTGATCAGATACCCTTTTTAAGTAAACTTTCTGTTAATTTACAGGTATACCCTTTTTTTCCCCGATTTGGGCGATTTTGATACCTTTTGCACTGTACGTGCATACATCGTCCGACCGTGAAAAAACAACCAATTTTACGCGTTTTTTCACACGCGCATGGTGTACATGTTGGAATGACAGTGCCCCCCTCCCCTCCCGGAACAAACGTTGTGTTCACAAGCAAAGAAATTGCTATGCCCGTAAAGCACATATAGGCCTACCATGTGTTTGTATACCTTAGGTTACACATCACTCAATTCCATTTCAGACGGTCTTAAAACCGTAGGGTTTACAATTTCAAGTCAAAAAAACCCTTGGATTGTACACAGATCTCAATTTCTCGCAATTGTAATGCCAACAGCAGAACAGATAACCTTCGTCGCTGAAAATTTTAACAGAATAAGGTATCTGCAAGTATTAAAGGTATTGGCTAACATTTACCACAATTAAAAAAATCTGAGCTACATGATTCCCCATGCTACCATTTTCTTTGATAAGGTCTAAAAATGAAGCCCTGAAAAAATTTGTAGTTCAAAATGATTATATAGTGCTTCAAAAAAGTGAAAATCGTAAGTTGATCGGATTCACCATTTTCTCCCATAGACTTACTGTGTGTACACCTAGGCTATTAAAACTCGTCCCAAGTTTTAATTGTTTATTCATGCACAACTTGCCATTGGCAGTGTAACTTTCCAAACTTTTTTATTCTAGAGTGTTTATTTGTCCATATGAACACTACTATGTAGTTCAGAAATCAAAATTTGACAATTTTTTTAAATTGAAGCTCCACAATGTTAGCCTATCACTTTAAACTTATATTCAGAAATGTCTTCATGGGGAGAGGTATGGGGAATAATCAAGAAACAATAAGGAAAACACCTGGCCCAAAAACGAGTCATAATGAAACCAGCCTGAACCTCAAGAGATGTTTTGTAAATTTCTTGACCACCTTATCTCTATAAATTTGGTTGATGGCTGAAATATTTTAAACATACCATTGTGAGGTTTGCTGCTAATAGCTGGCTAGGCTTTTAACCCAGTTGGTAAAAACAGTAACTGGAAAATGTACAAACCTCGTGTATTATGATATTTCTCTCAACGGCACAGGCCTATTCATTTGGTCCTGTATTATTCTAACTTATTTGATACAGACAGGTACATGTAACAGACTTTGTACACTAATTCCCACACAATATTATACAAAATGATATATTTACAGGCCGCAAAGACTGTGAACATGAGTGATATAATTAAAAATTATTCCTTCAACTATTGGAGCTTACATGGAAGGCCATACTGTCACAGTACATAACTTCTTCGGTTGCATTCAGTACCAGAGGACCAAAGTAATTGTAAGCAAACACAGCGAATCCATGTGATGCCAGGAGTGCTGCTCTGTCGATTACATGTCGGTGCAAGAGACCCCGGATATCAAGAATGACTGGTAGTGGATCGGACGAGCCTGTTGTGTAGGGGTGGAAATAAGAACAAACTTATTCTCACTTGTGTCAATGCATTTTATTTGATTTATTTCATTTTATCAGTCAGAAGTGTTAAAGATAAATGACATGATTGGGGCTGGTTCTCAACTTGGGGTGAAACTATTCTTGAATCAAGTAAACTGCGCAAGGATTCTACTGTGAAAATTTTGTAGTCAAATGTTGACTCATTCTAATGTAACTTCCATCAGTATGCCCAAATCTATTGTGTAGCTCTCTATGGCATCTACAGCACTTCTATCAGAACCCGAGAGAAATGCTAGTACATGTATATTCATGCTTGATTTGATTAAGTAAACAGATTCAAGATAAATCCTTCCAGCCAGGAGATATACTCCAGCCTGTGTATCCACTGTAAATAGCTTCTATAAGCAGAAACTACAGAAACCCATAGATGCAGTAGTGGAGGAATGCGGTTAGGGCCTATAATAGACATCAACAAAGGGAAATCATACAGTACAGTGTATGTATTTTTCAAAAAACAAATGAACTGCAATATTGAGATGAGGGGTGATATGCATAGTAAAGAAAATGCACAAAACCAAACGTTATCCTGATGATTACATCAATAAACCTTATTATTCCGGCAATTTGAAATCTGTCCATGTCATGCACAAGCCAAATATGACTGTTTGATTCCTAAGATCCTCAGCTTCAAATGCATGCTCGTTATTGTTTATTGTTCTATCCATTACTCTAATTAGCTACTCCAGTAGAAAAAAAAACCTTCTTCAGCTTACAAATTCGCAAAAATAAATTGCATAATAGAACTTTCCTCAAGTTTAATTTTTAGATGTCATTCTTAGCCAAATATCTAAATATCTCCTCAATCGCTTTAACATTTCATCAGATCGAAGAAAAATACTGATCTGTTTTTTCTTATTCCAAAGTAAGTACAAAATATAAATAAAATAAAATCGTACGGCCAAAAAAAAAAAAAAAACCAAAGGAAAAAAGAGGGAAAGGATTCGTGTCAAAAGAAAAGAAATCTGGGCTGCGGAAAAGCCGCAATAAGCCATAAAGACCCGTCACCGCCCAGCATTGCGTCTTAAATCTCTTTGGAACTCGTCTGTATTTGAGCCTCCTCAGCTTAGATTATACTGTTCTTTTATTACAAAACTTATTGAAAATGCGGCTAATCTATTATTAGCTAATATTATGTTTGTTTTACTCAAAGTTGTAACGCGAATGGTTGTGCAACAATCTATGAATACGGTATGTAGGGCTGTCTCACGTATATTGTTAATCGTGGCAGAGATGCCACTATCCAGTTCAGCATACTTTTTCCATTTCGCAAGACATCTACATGAGGGAAAGTCACTTTCTCCAGAGTGATTAGTCCACGGGGGTGGGGAGGGGTACTCACGTTATATTTGGCTATATGGTGATGTGCTGCTGGGAAGGTGACTTTTCAAGAAAATCCTTTGGGACATGGGTCCCCTTTCATCAAAAAGATCCTATTAGACATGGGTCCCCATTTTCTATTTTTTCTAAAATTTGCGGCGACGCTTCGTCGCGTATACATTGAAACACTCATAAATTTCAAATTTTTGGCACGCTTCGCGCACAAACATATACCTATTTTCAATTTTTTCGGCGTGCTTTGCGTGCACCCTTATATGTGGGTATGGGTTCGGACTCTTCGGAGTTCTCAGTGGCACAGAGTACCCCCCCCCCCGGATGTAGTGAGCTGAAATCCAGAGAAAATGTATTCTTGTAGGCCGTTTCATAAATCTGAATGTGTGTTGTAAATCTCTGACGAGTGTATTTCTAGCATTAATAGGTTTGCTTTGTTTATTACTCATTGAAATGTTTCAGAACACAGATATATCTTTTGTGGCATGCATATTTTGATAAGCAATTATGCTTGCTATTAATCCACCCGTGTAGGAATAGCGGAGGCAATATTGCAGATACATTCATCCAATATAGGAATTTTTGTGTAGAAATTCCTCCTCCAAAATTTATCATCCACTGAGCGCCCGTATGACACATTAATTTCAAATCAGAGAGAGGGGTTATATAACCTGAATAACGGACCCGTAGCCGGGTGGGGGAGGTGTGAGTACGCACGCCCAAAATCTGAAAAGTCCACTTTAACAAAAATATGTATTTTAATCATTATAGGTTTTGAATTATTGGTGACTGTTCATTTCACGAAACTATAGTGTTAAGAGAGGGTCAAAATATGCTTATAAAACCGCTAGAATTCGTCAGCTTCAGGGGGTCCGCCCCCTGACCCCTTATAAATATCACCATGTTCTGAAATAACCTGCCATCAGCAATTCATGATAAAAAAATCATACAACAGGAGGAGCAAAAAAAGAAGTCTAAAAGTGGAGTGCCTTTTAATTATTGTCGAGTGTCCATTTCACAAAACAATAGTGTTATCAGAGGGGTAAATTAAGCTCATAAACCGCTATAACTCTTCAGCTTCAGGGGGCTCCGCCCCCCTGACCCCCACCTGGACCCTACAAGGGATTGTAAGGTGGGCCCCTCGATCCTGCCTGTTAGGATGATTAGTCCCGTTTTCTTGATATACCCACGCCATGGAAAAATTCTGGATAACGGTGTAAATAAACACTTATAATTCCGTTTTGTTCTCACATTATAGTATAAGTTATTTCTAATTACTTTGAAAGAATACACCACAAAGCCCGTTTTTCTTCTTGGATTTTCAAAGTTTCCCAAACTGCTTGCTCACTACAATCGCTCGCGGAGATTTTTTTTAAAACTAAATATGGAAATGGCGTTGTTATTACGAAATGGCTGAAAAAGTTTCTTACACTTTAACAAAAAAAAATGACAAAAAATTCTTAACATTTCAGTACCACTATACCGTACACTTGGCGTACGCGGCATTTTAAATCCACCATCTGAAAACACCGTTTTGAGCGAGCGACTGGGTGCCCCCCCCCCCCCCAATGAGTGGACCCACGGTACACCACTGTGTACATACCTCTCTGCTTGGGCAAGAACAAGATGCCCTCTGCCCGTCCAACTTTCAGTGGAATTTGTTCGACGTAATCTGCCAAAAAGCGTCGCTCTACAGTAGTTGAGGCAACGACACGTGATGGATTCCCTTGAAGTTCGTCTTCTTGAACCAGCAGCTGAAATTCATACCTAAATGGCTCCGTTACATCAAACTTGACTAGTTTGGGATATTTATCTCTCACCTCTGGTGCTGGCTCCAAACTCCATATCAACCCCAAGGGTTCAACGCCTTTGTAGCTTCCTCCTAGCGATGCATCTTTTCGGACTTGGAACAAAAAAGACAAACATTTCATTTCAAACTTTGAATAAATTTTGACATGATCAAAGGCCAGAATAGACCACGCATTATATTATGCAAAGATAGCAGACGAAATGTTTTAAAACTGTATCCGCTTCTTCCTTTCAGCTCCACTGACTGTAAAATGTCTGAGCTGATGTAAACCCTCAAATAACTAGTTAACAACCCTGTTTTCCCCCTGTTCGTCAGATACTTTGTGTAAATCCATAGACTACATGTTCATAGGTATCTTGCTGTTTATATCCTGCACAGACACATTCAATCTACAGGGTAGATTAATGTACTCAACAATAGCGAGCGATATAATTATTCTAAAACCCCAATATTCAGATGTAAGCGATGCAACAATTTGGGCAATATCAGTAGAAATTTGGGCACGTTGATGGGGAAAAAATGAACAAAGAGTGTACTGTAATCAAATTGTGACAGAGTTTTGATCATGCAAGAATAAAAGGATTTATTTGTTTGCAATACTCTGGCCAAATTCCCCTCAAACTCTTGTCCAGTTTCTGCATGAATTTTCATAAAACTCAAGTCCGATTAACGGCTCCTCCACAAATTTTTCACATGCTCTTGCCCGATTAGAAGTCTTTGTTTGAATTCAATTTTCCTCCACTCCTTCCCCAAAATTTCTTAAATTCATGTCCAATTAGCAACTTCTGCCCAAATTCTGTTTAACCAAGGAGGTACTAGGCTCCTTGGTTTAACCTCCTATCCTATCCACTAGCAGCTTCTGCTTTAATCATAATCTCTTTCAGCTCCACTGACTGTAAAATGTCTGAGCTGATGTAAACCCTCAAATAACTAGTTAACAACCCTGTTTCCCCCCTGTTCGTCAGATACTTTGTGTAAATCCATAGACTACATGTTCATAGGTATCTTGCTGTTTATATCCTGCACAGACACATTCAATCTACAGGGTAGATTAATGTACTCAACAATAGCGAGCGATATAATTATTCTAAAACCCCAATATTCAGATGTAAGCGATGCAACAATTTGGGCAATATCAGTAGAAATTTGGGCACGTTGATGGGGAAAAAATGAACAAAGAGTGTACTGTAATCAAATTGTGACAGTAGTTTTGATCATGCAAGAATAAAAGGATTTATTTGTTTGCAATACTCTGGCCAAACTTCCCCTACAAACTCTTCGTCCTAGTTTCTGCATGTAATTTTCAATAAACTCAAGTCCGTATTAACGGCTCCTCCACTAATTTTCACATGCTCTTCGCCCGATTAGAAGTCTTTGTTTGAATTCAATTTTCCTCCACTCCTTCCCCAAAATTTCTTAAATTCATGTCCAATTAGCAACTTCTGCCCAAATTCTGTTTAACCAAGGAGGTACTAGGCTCCTTGGTTTAACCTCCTATCCTATCCACTAGCAGCTTCTGCTTTAATCATAATCTCTTTCAGCTCCACTGACTGTAAAATGTCTGAGCTGATGTAAACCCTCAAATAACTAGTTAACAACCCTGTTTTCCCCCTGAGTTTTCATACTTGGGGGACAGGGTGAGTGTGAGTGGAGGGTGCAGGGCAGCTGTGACAGCAAGGGCAAGATTTGGATGGGTGAAGTTTAGGGAATGCGGAGAGTTGCTATATGGGAAAAGGTTTCCTCTGAAGATGAAAGGATTAGTTTACAGGAGTTGTGTGAGATCGGCGATGTTGTATGGGAGTGAAACGTGGTGTTTGAGTGAAAATGAGATGGGGATTCTGAGAAGGGCTGAGAGAGCAATGGTGAGAGCGATGTGTGGTGTGAAGCTGATGGACAGGAAGAAGACTGAGGTTTTGATGCAGATGTTGGGTTTGGAAGAGACGGTGGATCAGATGGCGAAGGCGAACGGAGTACGTTGGTATGGACATGTGTTGAGGAGGGATGTTGATCATGTTTTGAGAAGGGCGCTTGAGATTGAGGTAGCTGGTCAGAGGGGAAGGGGGCGACCGAAGAAGACATGGAAGAAGCAGGTGGTGGAGGAGAGTAGGAGGGTTGGGTTGAGGGAGGAGGATGCGCCGAATAGAGTGAAAGTGGAGGGGGTGAGGGTGATTTCTGTGAGTGCGAGGTGAATCCAGCCACCCCCGTAGCTCGGGGACTAAACCGGATTTAAAACCTGGATTACTACTACTACTACTACTCTAGCTTCTGCCTGATTGTAAAATTTCTGGAGATAACAAGTTTGCGAATCAACCAATAACAAGAATAAGATTTTCTCTCTTTTTTTTTTTATTAAAGTGCCAGTAAATACAATCAATCACAAAATTTCAATTTAGATGACATTTCAGAGAATATTATCAATCATTGTTTTGATATGACAAATTTTATAATCCATTTATTTATTATCTACTCTTTACACAAAGTATTCCCATGAGTTTAACTACTGCTTTCCAGGGGAGCCAGCCCTGTAATACATTAACATAAAAAATATATAGAGTAATACATACAATAAATCCTGCAATTTATAATAAACAATCAACATAGGCCCGACATATGAATGTGAAATAAGTAATATATGAAATTTTGATTACAGTGGCTGGCAACCATAAGCCATGAATGCAATATGTCCGACAAAGCCACGATTTCTTCAGTTCAGGTATGAAAGTTTGGTTCAAAACAGTTTCATTTCTTAAATAAAAACAATCTTACATATTGAGGTGCCATATTTTTTTAACCCTGTCCATACCAAGAGGAGAATACAGACAGGTGTAACTGTAAGGGGTAGTATAGCATCTAATGCACTATTTACACGCCTTACTTTTATGGGTGCCGTGAGTGTACTCCCTTGTTTATACCTGAAACTTGACCGTGCTTGCAGGCTTTGTAGAGAGCACTCGACTGAAATTTGTACCTCCCACACTCTGTGTAAACCTGAGCAGCAATGGTGACCAGCTGACCTGGTTCCAAACCTCGAACTTCAATGTCCAGTTGTTGATCAGACAGACTGGTTTTAGGACGGACATCCAAGACGGGAACGCTTGCCGTGCTGCTCAGCCTCCGGCATGAAGTTGAAGTTGAACAACCCAAAATGCTCGATTTACATACCCGGTGTTGTGACGACGACGAAGCTGATCCGTGGTTGATAAACCGCAACACAGTTTGTAATCGTCGAGTTGCCATGTTTATAAGTCAAATGTCCGGGTTCGCTGTAGGTTAGATCATGATCACTAGATGGTGCTGTTGCAGATATGTCAAAAAAGTCAATGGGTAAATTGGCAAGGAATGTAAATTTCATGAATTTACCATTCTATGGTAAAAATTATGGCATTTTAAATGCATTTTTTGGAAAGCTAAAGGCAAATACAATTTTTTTTAAGCAAAGCCATGGACCCTCACTGGGTTAGGTTTCACACAGTTCAAAGTTGGCAATATCAGGCAATTTCAAGGCATACTGTTGCATGGTGTTGGATTTGTAAATTTCATAAATTTATTATCCTATCGTAAAAAAATATGGCATTTTAAAGGCATTTTTGGAAAGTTGATTACTTGTACAATGTTTTGAAACAAAGCTGTGGACTCTCACTGGGTCTCACAGTTTCAAATTTACACTATTACAGACATGTGCATACAATATCACGGCAATTTCTATTGTTTTGCTCCATGGTTTTGCTGACCATTTTTTACACACAAAACTTGATATTGACTAATTGAGCATGACTCCATGAGATTTTCACTCATTTTTCTGGAATTATTTGTCGAATATTTTTTCATTGTTCATAATAATTACAATATTTGACATCATTATTCCGGCACTTAGATAGTTTTTCAGGAGAGATAATTTTTTTTTGTGAATATAGCTGCATACATGTAGATCTATGTACTATAGTTTAGGCAAAATCACACAGTTCCTGCAT
>JZLH01S0498851.1:3173-14263 GCA_001188425.1 Eucidaris tribuloides
TGAATTCCAATAATTCAGGTAAGAAGGAAAGCTGGCATCAAGAAAAGAAATGGAAAGATCACCAAAAATTATTATGCAAGGACTGTAAAGATATTGGAAATATTCAATAAAGAATTCTGCAAGTAAGCAGAGAATGAGTGAGAGTAATGATTTAATAGACATTTTTTTAAATTCTACAATTGCATAGACTATCGGCAAATAATCGCGCCAGTTAGTTCAGTGAATTCTTAGCCACATTATTTTTAAAATGGGGTGGTAAAAAATCGATTTCAGCTCTAACTTACGATTTTGGTGGGTAAATTTCTACACTTGAAAGGATAAATTGAACCACAGATAATGTCACAGGAGTGTAAGAAATTATGTTTCTGAACATTTAGCCTGAATTTGGGGGGGCGTTGGCTGTCAAAAAGTGGCAAATTGGACAGCTGAAACAACCTCAATAGGCTTACCTAGCCACTGAATCTGTCTTGGCTGGCGGCCAGAGAATGGCAGATACGGTTCCTGTTCAACTGGCTTTGCCTGGCGTTCTGGCATTAGCTAGTCTGTTTCTCTTGTGTTCCCTTTTATGAAGTACTTGTTAAATTTGAATTTTCAAAGTTTAGAAGGAGTGGGTTTTCTTGTCAGAAATTATCTCAAATGATTGGAATAAACCATGTAATATTATGCAATTTGCGGAAGGAAATAAACACTGAAATGTTACATTTTTTGTTTATTTTCACTTATTTTCAAAATTTTTACAGTTATAAAAAAATTGATGTGCATTCAATATCGGAAGGATACATTTTGGGCATAACGTTGTGAAATTTTTATTGCCTGCGTATGCATAGTATAGGCCCTACTCTTTGCTGAATCCGTAACAGATATGAAGTTATACAAATTCAAACCATTGAATATGTGAACACAAAATACCAGTGAATGATTACGTAAACATAATCACACACACATAGAGTATTATTTTTCGGGCAAGCAAACTTTTTAATGATGAAACTATGACATTACAGTGGTTTGTTTTTATTTATTTATTAACGTACACATGCAAGAAAAAAATAAAGATTCTCACAAAACTTGCTAGGCAGACTCCGATCGATTTGCCAGTCATGAAGATGTGACGAAGAATCTAGATTCTCAAGGATTCCTTTTTGCCGAGAATCTAAAAAGATTCCTACCGTCTGGCACAAATTTTAGGCGCTGAAGAGCCAATTTTCACTAAAAATATCATGGCAAGAGTTAAATGTACAAATTTTTCATGTTTTTCTTTGTTTTTTGGGGGGCCACCAAATTTCAATTTCGGGCCAATAATGAATTTAAGGGATTTTATAGTGCCGACCGGAGCCACTAAAATCTTAAAATTTAGTGTGGCAAGCCCTGTTTTATGTTACAGTCATTATCACATTTTAGTCATATTGGGCAGGAAATGTATCCCTTTCTGATTATTTCAAAGGATGATGGAGTTGCTACTGAGGACTTGACAGAGTTCAAGTAATTCCACTTTTTTCAACTATAATTTGAAGTATTTTGGTTACCAGGTTAACTCAATGTCATGAAGCGAAAGTAAGATTTACAATGATACATCTATTCAGGGAAAATCACACAATTTTTTTTTCAGTAAAAAACATCAAGTTTCTCGATAGGTTTAACAGCTTTGGACCATCCCTCTGCTTGTAGAAAGACAATGCATGCAAATTGTCGTGTACTATGGACTATCATTCATTTTCAGTGTTGGACTTCTTTACAAATAATTTTGTCATTATTTGTGGCACAAGATTGCATAATTGACACGTACATAAGAGTTAGCCGATTCAGTGAAATGGTCATGAAAAATGTCATCCAAGTACAATATACATGTACATGCTTAGTACAGTGACATCTCTTGTTATAAAGAAACACTTGATAGAACAACATTTCATTATAAGAAGTAAAATCTCTGTCCATTAGTTTGGATTTCCTTTGTATTGTCATTGTTTTTGCTTTACAACCCTGATATAAAGAAATTTCAGTTGATAAAGAACAATTTCATGGTCCAAGGACTTCTTTTATAACGAGAGTGCACTGTATTTTGAGGGTATTCTTGTTTTCTTCTTTTTATTAACAAAGCGCTGTAGAATCTCAAATATGAAACATGTCAAAAACACTGAAGCCCATGACACCTCACATGTCAGAGGAGGTTACTGTAGCTACATGTATAAATGCACTTGTATTTGGTTCTTTTCTCATTTTTCTGTCATTTTGGTACAATTTATCAGCCCACATTTCAACTTTTCACAGAGGACTGGAGGGCTGCCGCGGAATGATCATCAAGCTATGTTGATTACAAGGATGTTACAGGACGAGGCGTATCCAGGGGTGAAGATATGGGATCAAAGGTCAATTCTTATTTATCACACATACATTTAACACTAATACGTTTGAATTCCTGAAAAGGGGGTTGCCCTGTGCTGTGTCTTGGAATTGATGACTTTAAATGCTGGAATTTACAAAAGCAATCAATACAACCTTCACATTACTTTAAAAAACTGCCAGTCAACAATACACACTACTTTGATAAATTGTCTCGTGCTTTTTTGGGGGGGGGGGGGGTGAGCGTCGGGGGGTAACAATTTCTTCGCAATGCCCTGGTGAAGCTTAAACAATGCTCCAAAATGAATTTTGGTATTTACATGCTATGCTGTCTTGAACTGGGATACTTCAGGGAGTTAATTCATCTGACATGTACATGTTGCTTAGTAATTACCTTGTGATTCTGGAATCCGGTGTAATTTAGGCATTTTTATTTCATTGAACAATAGTCGATATTGTGGAAGACCCCATTTAAAAAAATTGGTTCACACTTTGCTATCTGACATATCTGACAGTGTTTTGATGACAAAACTTTACACAGTTAGTCTGTCACTCATAAAATATGTAGGCCTACATAAAAAATCGGCACCATATGAATTATTATCGGAATGATGCGACTATTTGCTACACAGCAGTCTACACAGAAAAACCGGGAATGGTAGGTCAATGATTTTCACTTTTTAAAAGCATTAATGGATCGTTTTCAAACTGCAATTATTTTCAGGGCTTCATTTTTTGACCTTATCAGAGACACTGGTATCATCTGATAGGGAAACGTTGTGGCTCAGAAAGTGAGAAACATTGCTATGTCAATCTCCAGCGAAAAGCATTATAGCAGAGAACCTACAATGCTTTATCAGTGGGTACCCAACCCAGCAGCTCTTACAGGAGGTACAGTTGAAGCTTTTAGAGTCTTCAAGTTTGTCAGTAAGTGAGGCAAGGGGCTTATCGTCCCTAGGGCTGGACCGGCGTCAACTGACAAGACGTTAGGTGGTCTCAAAAATGTTAATGTTCAGATGAGTCAAAAAAACTGCTGCATAACATACAATGTATCAACAAATGGATAGCATTATTTTTACTGGCGACAGTGGTTCTATATTGACATTTTGAAATTTTAGATTTTGGACAAACAAAATACGCGCTTAACAGCTACAAGATCCACATAATTTCACCAAAAATATGAGGGATAAAACAAATGAGGTCTTGTCACCCCAGGGGCATTATGCTCCACTTTGCTTGAAGGACTGTGCAACTTAAGTAACATGTGAAAGCCTCAAAGGGGCCAAGTTTCCTGTCAAGAAATACAGGAAGCAGCTCTGACTTAAAAAGTTTGTGAAATGGTGCTGTGATGGGTAGAGGGAGTGTTATTAGTACACGTGATCAGTAAAACAGACATTCCAGAAATTAAAGATTGGGTTAGGATTTGCAAGTGCTCATTATTTCCTCTTCATTTCCAATACAACACGGTTAGTTTAGTACTTACAAATGTGCTGTGTGAAAATTTGAGATCCATAAGTCATGAATTTGTGTTTTATGAGAAAACTAATAGACGACATGTTACCAGAATGTGTTCTTTCTGTGAGTTTCAATTTGCTCAAAAATGCGAATCGCGGTTACTGATGCACCGTAGCAAGACGAGGCAGATGCGCTCGTGATATGGTCAATCGGATATCCCTGCGCGACTTTGGCTAACGGCTGATCGGACCATTTTGGAACGGCACGTTGCAGTTTGACGTCGCGGATTTTTTAAAATTTGCTCCTGCAGCAAATGGAAAAAGGATTGAAGGTTAACCGTCCAAGATTTTAACCATCAAAACCTAAATATTTTTACCCAAGTTCTCTATGGAGAGGTGTTTATTTATATTATATCGTTTCACATTGGATATGATTTCAGCTGATTTGATGCATATAGATGTTTTTTGACGTGCGTGCCAAAGAATAACCCTATCTTTAAACACTAGTTCCTGTATAGATTTGTGGTTAGTGATTGCACAGGGAAAAATGAAGTAACATCCAATGATTAGAACACCACAAGATAAGTAGTCTGACTGCCAGACCATTATTCTGGAATCAACAGCCAAACCTAACATCCGCTCCGCGGATGGTCCCTGCTTTGCAGGGAAGGTCTGAAATTCAGACAACAAGATGAGATGTAAACCAGATTTTCATCATGTGCAGTACACTGGACTGGAGAGCAACATCAATATAATGTTGGATGTAGGCCTACAGATTTTTTCTTTTCAAATTTCACAGTAGCGTTTCACAAAAATGACACTTCATGCCATGAATCTTAAATGTTTAAATATTGAATGATTTTGAAGACATTTAGCCTACTCATTTCAAGTGCTTTCCCCCAATGTCCACATTCTTCACACTTTCAATACAAGTAAGTATAGAGCTGAATGGAGGCAGCTGTAACAAAATCAAAAATAAATGTTCAGTAAGGAAGGTGTGTCAGATAATTAGTGCTCACATTAATCATTTTAATGCTTGAAAAGTCATTAAGAGTTAAAGGTATTGGCCAACATTTTACCACAGTTAAAAAAATCTGAGCCACATGATTCCCCATACACCAGTGTCTTTGACGAGGTCTAAAAATGAAGCCCTGAAAAAATTGTATTTCAAAATGATTATTTAGTGCTTTAAAAAAGTTAAAATCATAAGTTGACCAGATTCACTTGCCCATTTCCTCCCATAGACTTACTGTGTGTACACCTAGGCTATTAAAACTCGCCCCAAGTTTTGATTGTTTATTCATGCATAACTTGCCATTGGCAGTGTATCTTTCCAAACTTTTGTATTCTAGGGTGCTTACTTGTCCATTTGAACACTACTATGTAGCTCAGATATCAAAGTTTGACAATTTCTAAAATTGAAGCTCCACAATGTTAGCCTATCACTTTAATATAGGCCTACATTATGTAACTTGTAAGTACAATTCAGACAAAATGAGCACTCAAAAGATTATGTTTTCATAACATAAAATAAATTTACTACAGACTGTTTTGACTGCAAACATACTTTGACAAGTATTTCAAAAGTACTGTAGTTTCAGTTTTGGCATACTGCCTGACTTCCACTGTATACAGGAAATTACGGCTTACTGGATACCTCATAGAGCATTTCAACTTGGCACAGTGAACAAGATGCAAATGATAAAAGCATTAATTAAGAGGGGGAAGAAGTTTGTATGACTGGTGATGATTAATGTAACTCATGCATGCCAAGAAACATACACAAACACATACAAACACACAAACACTCAAAAACACATACACATACAAACATATACACACACACACACACACATAATATACATGTACATGTAGTATGCACACTACACACAAACACTTTAAGGTTCAATGACCTTGCCATGTCTGATTCTGTTCATGGTTCCTGAATTCCCACTTTCCCAGGGCAATGGTCTCCTAACCCCCAGGGTCCTACATGTAGGGTCACATCATTCTGTGATCACTGCATAGCTGATGGCTGAGGCCCCAGACCTAGTCTCGGCTCCAGACTTTGTGACTTTTTCTTCAAGAAGAGGCACTGCAGTCGCTTCCGTAGTCTGCAACAGGCGCGGTTCTAGAGCAAAAAATTTAGGGGGGCTACTGGGGGCATCATTCGCGGCCAAATCCTAGCTCCAAATTTTTTCTCGAAAAGCGAAGAAAAATTTTTCACTCCAAATCCGAGGTCCTGAATTTTTTTCGGTCATCCTATTCCTAGCCGCCGAAAAGTCGCTCAGCAGCAGGTGGGAGGGGGGGATTCATAAAGACATGTCAAAGGGGGATGTTATTATTTTCATTGTAAAAAATTTTTCCAGTGAAAAATTTTTAGGGGGGTTTGAGCATAATTTTTTTGGGGGGGTGCTCAAGCCCCCAAAAAAAGCCCGCCACCCCCCAATCTAGGAACCCCGCGGTTGCAAGACAGTACAGTACATCAAGAGTTGAGACACTAGTCCTAGTCAAAGCATCTGACTGACGAAATTGGGGTTTTAGGCTAATGAAACTCAGGTATGAGTTTCCCGTCACCCTCCCTCATTATAATTTTTGGGCCTCGTTAGCAGCCAAAAATCTGAAAATAATTCATTATCATTGAATTTTATTTTACAAGCATCACATTTATAGTTGATTTTGGAAGTTTTGGTAGGAAACGAGTCTCAGAAATGAGTCAAAAAACAAACCCAATGTTGTTTTTATTATGTTGATCCCCTGTTGGTTCACTTCATATCGTTGTACACAGTTGTATGGTGCTGCAGACAATATTTCATCGGGTGCCCCTCAGAACGTAGTCTGCGCATGTGTGCTGGAACATGCGCTTTAGTGTTTTTGTTGGCAGAACATGTAGTCTCAAGAAAAATGCACTGAAAGGGTTCCACTGTACATGTATTGGGTTAGCAAACTGGAAATGTGCAAATGGGATGAACAAAAGTGCATTTAATCTTCATAAAAGGTTGAAATAATGAAATCCTGCATAATAATGAATAATGAATAATGAAATAGTTCCCTCATTATAGGCTGGAAAAAATGTGACAGGAAACTCATACTTCAGTTTCATTAGCCTTATCTGGAAGCCAGACTGCACCAGATTATGAAGCTATACCATCACATTAACTTTCCATCAAAAATACACTGTAATTAGCATTCTGGGCAAAAACAATAAAATGGTATACTGACATACATGTGGGGGAAACATTAATTTTAAATTTTCGGGGCTACTTTTGAAGCCATTGCCTAAATTTGGCTACAATATACATTGTGTCAATGGGAATTTTCAGGGGCTCAGTCTTTTGACATTTTCGGGGCTCTTTTTTGCATTACGGGGGCCCCAAGCCCCTATGTATTTTGAGCGCTGCATACATGTGTACATGTGATATGGCATGCTACATGTAGATTCTTGAGATACTCATGAACAAATTTCTCACTTTTCTTTTCATGACTACCATTGCCTGCCCTGATCAGGTTTTGATAAAACCTTCCCAACCCATTCCTCCTTATACCTTATATGAATCCAGACACGTGTGAAATGGGCTAGAAAGAAAAGTTTTAAAGTGGAATGAAACCCAGACACATTCTTGCATTCAGAGATAATACAGAACAATACAAGAAGGAAATTAGTGAAAGTTTGAACAAATTTGGTTGAACGGTTCAATAGTTATGTTTGTTCAAAGTTTATTTGATCCTTGTTATGGAGGATTGTTAAATTGGCAACTCTACCACCTTTTAGATGAAAGTGTGGAGAACTCTCCATTGGTTTTGTACACAAATTTTCACTTATTCTCACTTTTTATCAAATATCTGATTTGCTCTTGCTTGTTGTGCAAGTATGTCCTAGCAAAAATGATTCTCCGTGTTTTTCTGAAAGAATTTAGATACTTTCTCAACTGACACTTCAGAAAACTGCAAATTATTGCAAATTTGTGTACAAATCCAATGGGAAGTTCTCCACACTTTCATCTGAAAAGTGGGTAGAGTTGCCAATCCTCCATAACAAGGATTACATAAACTTTGAACAATCATAACTCTTGAACCGTTCAACCAAATTTGCTCAAACTTTCACTATTTCCCTTCTTGTATTGTTCTGTACTCTCTGAATTCAGTAAGATGTCTGGGTTTCATTCCCCTTTAATAACAGTCAGGAGGAACAAAATTTTGATCACTGAAATTGCACTGCTTTATGATTACAGGACTACATGTACAATTTGTACATGTAATTCATAGTTTACCATTCTCTCACACAGACCTTTCAGATTTTAAAAGAAACCCCCATTTTTATGGGTTCTTCGGGAACACATGTACTGTATCACTAAATTTTGGTTTGACCAGTATGGTTAAGAACTGCTCTATATTCATGCAAAATGTAGGTTAAAATTATGGTTTAAATGGAGTGTTCTAGTAATGAGTCCAGATAAGACTCCGCCACAGGTACTCGTTTGGAGTCGCACATTTACAACTCCCAGTAAAAACAGAGGGACACCCAATACTGCAGGCAAATGATTAAATCTTTACATAATATCCAGCTTATTGATGATATGTCTCTAGCGATAAATGCCCGACGCATAAATATCACACAATAGTATTTCAATTAAGACAATGGCAGACAACCAATATTATTTTATTGAAACAGCACACAAATGTACAAAAAATAAAATAAAAAAAAGATCAATAACACCTTGTCTACAGCCTTCTGTACAGTACCAGTAATACATGTACTCAATTGCCTAATCAGGTTGGCAGCTAAAATCCATCAATCCTCTTATGGTACTGTACATAGCTTCACTGTCAATGTTGTTTGTTATGCAAATCTCATTACAAAGCACAGGTACAGAATGTAGAGGGGTTGTTGTTGAGTATTCACTTTCATCAATTCAAAGGGCCTACATATGCCAGGTCAATGTTTATGAGGTACCCTGTACAGTGTACATAATAGCTCAGCACAAGGTTCAGATCCAACCTTCTGAGGATATGTGCCAGGTATGCCACATGCCTGTAACTACACCAATGTCCCCGTCTCACTTTTTATTCATACTACTAATTGAAAGGGTAGGCCTACTATGTACACTAGACTCTCCTTATAACACACTGCTCAGGACTTGAAAAAAAAATGTTTATAACACACTGCTAGCTGCTCAGGACAGGAAAAAGTACTTTGATACAGTATAATGAAATGAAAGAAACAAGAAATGTTGACACTTTGGTCCAGAAAAATTACTTTATTTAAGAGGATTTTGTTGTACAGTGTTCTTTATAACAAGAGTGCACTATCTGGATCTGGATGAATACGCTGCTGGAGAGAGGGTGCGATGACTGATTAGTCGTAGTGGAGATGAATTTTCTCAATCCTGCTCCTGAAGATTTTGGATGACGAACTGTTTATAATATCGGGTGGGAGATGATTCCAAGCCAGGGGGGTGCTCACAAAAAACGATTGTTTAAGTTGCTCTGTGTTACAATGATGAATTTTGAAACCTGAAACCTTTGTGATTTTCCATTTCTAGTATAAAATTGTGTAAAGTTGTATGTATTGTATTGTGTTTCTAGTATAAAATTGTGTAAAATTGTATGTATTGTATTGTGTTTCTAATAAAAAAAAAAATGTGTAACATTGTATAAAACTGTGCCATAACAATTTTCAGAGTTAAGGGGCCTGTTTCACAACGACGTCCTATCCTAGTACTATCCTAACGCGCAAATCCTAAAGTTGGTTGGAAGATAGGACACAGTCCTAAGTCGTTTCACGAACAACGTCCTAACTGCCTTCTGACTAGTACATTGCGTAAACGATAGTATCGCTTGAAGTATCGATAAAATATGTTTCTTTACGGTAGACTTGTACAAGTCGTAAAATGTAGATATATTTTCCTGGACACAGTGTAGTCTTTAATGCAGACCTGTGTTGTTTTCTAAGTTTAACTTCTTAGCAGCAAAATGATTACGCGTATTTTGTAAAATAAACGTATAATCAACTAGATTTGAATTCGTCACTGAGACGAATTAGGTGATCCGCACGTCATCTTCGTTAAATGTAACTCCAGTCACGAGATATGGACTTAATTCGATTTTCATTAATGACGCCTTAGACGACGTTATGATAATTACGATAGCAGAATGATGCAATGTATCCAAACTGCAATTTGAGGAATATGGGATTTTTTTAAAGATTTGGCACGCGCGTACGCGTCCGTCATTACGCGCGTGCGCGCACATGGATATGTCCAAAAGTTGACCCTTGACCTGATGTTGACATGGGCCAAATTTGGTCATGTAATTTGGCTTCAGTCATGAGATATTCGCAAAATCCGTTTTTAACAATGACGTCATAGATGACGTCACGGATGACTGATCACATTGACAAGATGTCACTTTTGAGAACTTATCATGACTCATCATCATGGAAATTTGCAACATACCAGGACATGCCAGTCACGACATATGGACTACATTTGATTTTCAGTAATGACGTCATAGATGACGTCACGGATGACTGATCACATTGACAAGAAGTCATTTTTGAGAACTTATCATGACACATCATCATGAAAATTTGCAACATCCCAGGACATGCCAGTCACGACATATGGACTACATTTGATTTTCATTAATGACGTCATAGATGACGTCATCGAGGTTAAAATAACAAAATGACGCATGAAATTATATCTAGGCATCATAGCCTATCAGAACTGCAAACAAAAACATGAAAGTCATGGGTTATTCTAGAGATTTATGACTGACTTTTAAAATGCACGTTAAGTCTATGTGCGCGCGCGTGCGTTTTAACGTTTTCGGGCGCGTACGCCTTATTTCAGGTCCAATTGGTTTGGAAAAAGTTTGAAATTAAGATAACAAAATGATGCAATGTATCCAAACTGCAATTTGAGGAATAAGGGATTTTTTTTTGGTAAGATTTGACACGCGCGTACGCGTCCGTCATTACGCGCGCGCGCACATGGATACGTCCAACAGTTGACCCTTGACCTGATCTTGACCTGGGCCAAATTTTGTCAAGTAATTTGGCTTCAGTCATGAGATATACAGAAAATCCTTTTTTTTAACTATGACGTCATAGATGACGTCACGGATGACTGGTCACATTGACAAGATGTCATTTTTGAGAACTTGTCATGACACATCATCATTAAAATTTGCAACATCCCAGGACATGCCAGTCATGACATATGGACTACAATAGATTTTCATTAATTACGTCATAGATGACGTCATCGAGATTAAAATAACAGAATGACGCATGAA
>JZLH01S0498907.1:18180-28196 GCA_001188425.1 Eucidaris tribuloides
TATTTCGCTTGCTGCCTTTTCCTTCTTGTATATGTCCTTAACCTTGTCCATCAATGCATTAATCCTGTCCCGCACTGAACGTTTGTCTACTTTGAAGCCTCGTGCTTTCATCGCGTTGGATACCTTGTTGCCAGGCTTTCCCTCTTTCAGTGCTTCCTTTTCTGTATTGGAATGGTCTAGCCAAGATAACCTCACCGATCAGTAATAGGTCTCTCCCCTTGTCTCAGATCATGTTAAATGAAAACAGAAAGTGAGGGGAAAATGGAATTCCAAAGTAGAGATATATCTTTTAACCCTAGCTAGGCCAGGGGTGTTTTGGGAGTTCGTAAAGTCGGGGGTTGGGGGGGGTGGGAGGAGTGCCCCTCCCTCCTGAAAAAAAGAAAATCTTGTCATTGGCTGCCTCTATGTGCATGAAAATTGACAAATGTGTAGAACAAAGTTGTGATGTATTTTCAGAAAATGAGTCACTCTAAAGTTATGCATGCTGCAAGTTCCGTCTTCACAGCAGATATATAGGTAAAAACAGACAAGTGATGGTGTTCTTTCTCTCCTTCCTGATGACATGATGCACACACTAGAAGACAGCGTTTCCACATATCTGACACTGAGTGGTCATCTTTCCAAGGTTTCTTTTTACAAGTTCGTTGCCTCCTGCATGAGATTCATAGGATTCGCAGGAAGACCATATAGCAGAGAATTGCAGGAAACAAGCCTGGAGGTAACAACAGCATGAACTAAACGTTTCGTGGTTTCATGATCCAGGTAACGATGGATTTTACTTATTTTCCTGATAGCCATGAGGGCAGATTTACAAATTCTAGCAATGTGGTTTCTCATATTCAGTGAAGAATCAAAGAGAACTCCAAGATTTCTAGCAGCTGGAGAAGGTGTGATGGTAGATTGTCCAATTTTAAAGGTCGGAGCTGGTGTGAGATGAGAATTGAAAAATATGTGTTCAGTTTTTTAATCATTTAAGACAAGTTTGTTTTGTATTGCCCATGATTTTACATCTTGAATACAGGCTTCAATTTTTGCGACTGCAGATGCACGGTCCTTGGGGTCAAAGGTAAAGTAGAGCTGAGTGTCGTCAGCATATACTATTGATGAAACACCTTGAGCAGAAATAAGGTCCTGCAAAGGAGCACTAAACATGTATTACAGTCTCGTCTTCTTAGACTGTATTACAGTCTTGTCTTCTTAGACTGTATTACAGTCTCGTCTTCTTAGACTGTATTACAGTCTCGTCTTCTTAGA
Organism: Eucidaris tribuloides; assembly: GCA_001188425.1. NCBI lineage: Eukaryota > Metazoa > Echinodermata > Echinoidea > Cidaroida > Cidaridae > Eucidaris > Eucidaris tribuloides. Next base: position 19,435 of record JZLH01S0498907.1, read on the forward strand.
CTGTATTACAGTCTTGTCTTCTTAGACTGTATTACAGTCTCGTCTTCTGCTGTTTCCACCAGCACCAGTCCTGTGATATCTCTGTAATGCATGAAGTTTATATTGATGTCAGTGATGTATCCAAATTGAGCATTGGTTTTGGTAATGGTCATGCAGTCCCAAAGTCGCATTGAGCGGCTTCGCCGGGCCTCTACTCAACATCTCCCTGGTGTTTCTTTGGCCACCAACTTTCTTCACAGGCAAAACATTTTAATCAAATATATTGTCAGAATAATATGCCATACTCATATTCAAATTTATGGTCCATATTTCTGCAAGGAGAATGTTTTGACAAGCAATGCTAGCTATTTCTTACATGTATAAATGTGCATGCATTTGCCTATAAGAATAATTAGAATTACATGTTTTTATAGCAGTCAAGCTTTGTCCACATCTTTTATAACAGTGGTTCAGCAGTAACGTTGGTATAGAACATGGCATGAAATTTGAATATTTTATGGACATAGTACATTGTTAATGAATTACGTTTTTATTATTAAAGGCATACTTTAATGATACTCACAGTTTTGAAAATCTGAGCTACATCGTCATCATCCTTGGTACGAAAAGAGTACACCAGATGCATAAGTCATGTTTGATGTTTATCAATACATACCTTGCCATGGGAAGCATAACTTTCCAAAGTTTTCTATTCCAGAGTGTTTATTTGTCCATATCACATTTTGACAATTTTTAAAATTGAAGCTCCACAATGTTCAATAGTGCATCTCCTTAAATACTGTATTCAAAAGAAAACAAAAATCTGTTCAATGCTATGAATTCAGAGATGTGCATATGTTGAATTCTCGTTCATGGGACATTTTTTTCCCCCTAAGAGTACCGGTATTTGCCTTAATTCCATGGTTTACTGAAATTGTATCCTCTTGCACATTGCATACATTCACCAAAATCCACTAACCTGTATTACATGTACAGTGCACTCCTGTTATAAAAAAAAACGCAGGTATGTTACAATGAAGTAAAAAATTCAGGTCCCAAGATTGTTATCTATATGTCTTTATATACTTAAACTGTTTTAATTACAACAAAAGAAAACTGCTGGTCCTGAGGACTTTGTTATGATAGGAGTCACCTGTACAGATTTCTCTTAACATTTCCATGTAAGTAGATACACATTTCTGAAATCATTAGACAGAGATTCATTAAATCTTGAAATTTTGCCAAAATAACGCTCCTTGATTAAGAGGTGATCTTTGGCATCAGAATGAAGCAACCGAGTATGTAATTGTTCTAATGTGCGATTATCTTAAAAGAGTCTGATATGAAAAAAAAAAAAGCTGCAATGCATCTTCTGTATAAATGTTGGGGACACACTGCTCTTATTTCGATTATTTTTGTGAATGATTTGTAATTGATTATCAGTGTTCCTAAATTAAGAAAGGAAGGCAATCTGGACAATATGTTTAGTGGTGAAATAAATTGTTGATACTAGGCTCAAGTTTAAAATAGTCACTGCAGAGCTGCCAAACTACAGGAACAAAAATTAGTATTCAGAATTCCCAAATTGGTATTTTTCATCAAAACAAAAATAAGTTTTTCCCCTTATTGTTCTCGTGACCATTTTAAAGCCCGGGTTTAGTTTTGGGGATTTCTTTTTTATTTGAAAGCTTTATGCCCAAACGTCATGTCACACCAATAACAGATTCTTTCTTCTAATATCTTGATTAATGAAAAATCTCGGGGGGGGGGGGGGGGGTGTGTAAACCCCGAGATTTTTCGTACCCCCAAGATTTTTTACTATAATTTTACATTGTAGCAGCCAAAGGGTTAATAAGGTGTTAAGGTTATCCAATTATACCTCATCAGAAAGATAGAGTCTGTTCTTTCTGATGAGGTATAACATCGGATAACCTTAACACCTTAATTAATCCTTTGGATGCTATAAATGTAAAATATAGTCGAAAATCATGGGTACCAAAAATCTCGGGGGTCCCGCCCCCCCCCCCCCCCCCCGATTTTTCATTAATTAATTTAAAAAACAAAAGCGAAAAAACAAAAGCCATTCAGAATCTGTTATTGGTGCGATGTGACCTTTGGGCATAAAGCTTTCAAATAAAAAAAATCCCCAAAACTAAACTTGGTCTTTAATGCACAATATATACTGCTGCACAAACGCTTCATGTCAGGACATGTTAATGTACAAACGATCAACTTGAATAGTTTTCTTTTAAGACTGTGTATATTATACTATTTACCTGTTTCATTTGTGATGTATGAATGTTCATCTTTTTATACGTTCTATGAAAAACTGTTTGGGCAGATATTTTTAATCCGGAGTATACTTGGATATTTTGAAAATTGAATTAAACCAATTGTAGGTCTCGGTCCAGGCCTTGCCAGTATTTTGTTGAGGTCTTGGCCTTGGGATGTCGGCTCTCTTGTGTATAGGCCTACATACTGTTATTTCAGGTGAAGAATACACTATGTAGGTGATACTACTGGGCACAGAAATTTGTTCCGGCGACAGTTGCTCCAGTGACAATACCTTGAAGGACAAAGGGATAGAGTTAGGGAGTTTAAGGGTGTCCTTGGGTTTCCAGTTCAAATTATAGAAAGGGCGAGTGTATGAAATAATCACCTGTGCAAATGTAGTACACCCGATACTACAATTACATAAATTGTTACCATTCATTGTGGAATTTTAGTTCTGGTAATTTTATATACTATAAAAGTGGAAAATTTCGCTATGTGGTATTTTTCGCACATTTCGTGCAACCAGAAACCTGCATGAAAATAAAAATAAAAAGTTAATGCTTTGATTCCACAGAATTAAAAACATGCGAAATACATTTTCATTGGCCAAGCCCAAAAAATTACTCTCTCAAAAGTATTCACTTATACAGTATGACTGTACATCAGCCCAACTCAGACTTTTTGTAGATCTATGGCAAACCCTTAGTAAAAATGACACTTTAATTGTCTATTCGGTAAACACAGACATCAAATTGGATAGAGTCTAAATATGTCAATGCCATTCAGTGAACAATGTGTTTTCAATGAATGAACATGGTTGATATAATTTTTGTTAGGTTCAGGATGATACCGTCAAAGCAGTATGCCGTCATGCCAAAAAGTTATGTGTATGTATATTTTTATTTATATTGATGTATATTTGTATTATGTGTAAATATAACATACTTTTGCATTGTACAGTTTCAATACTGACACTGTTTCTGAAATAAACTATTAAATTATACCAAGATAAGATGATTGTAAATGTGTTTTTCTGTAGAGGTGAATCTGATAGTATACAAATAATGAATGTTTATGAGTGCATTGGACAGAATATTTCATGAGGTGAAAGATGAAATGATCCATTCAACCGAATGAAATATTCCGTCCATTGCACGACTGAAAAAAATTCATTATTTGTTTTATATGACACCTAAAAATAGATCCTTGTTATTTGACATGTTATGAATTTAGAAACAAGAGAGAAGGGACTTACATTTTGGTGTGCGAGCGAGATCAAGAGAGTGCTGCACTGAGTGTCAGTGCGCTGCTGTCCATGCTTGATCGCATGCACACTGCAAATGCAAGCATTTTACGTATAGTGTACGTAGTGTGCCGGGGTATCGGCGTGTGCAAATGGACAAAATCGCATGGATCATAGATTGCACGGTAAATGGAGCCACGATTGCATAGTAAATAAATAATAGTAAAATGGGACAAATGATTAATATCAAACAACCAATCAAATGACAAGGATCTATTTAGGTGTCTTATAATATTCAATAGAATGTATGTATGTATACTACCATTACAAGGTGTACACCATGCGCGTGTGAAAAAAATGCGTAAAAAGGGTTGTTTTTCACGGTTGGATGATGTACATGCGTACAGTGAAAACTGAAAAGGGTATCAAAATCGCCATATCAGGAAACTAGACAATTGGTGTGTCCATAGGACACGGATGCCCCCGCTTAACGTGATCAGTAAGCATTTCTTATTGAGTAATCATGTGGAAAGCAATCTGCATGAGCTGTGACCTTTGACCTGCAGACTCTGAATTCAAACTTGACCTGTATGTTAGTGTGTTCTACCTACATACCAAAAATTTTTAAAATTCATCAAATATTTTTATTGTGCGGAAACCAATTTGCATATGAGTTGTGACCTTTGACCTTTGACCTGCAGACTCCAAATTAACACTCGACCTGTATTTTAGTATGATCTACCTACACACCAACAATTTTTAAAATCCGTCAAATATTTTTAAAAAATGACCTGTGACCTTTGACCTGTGGACCTCGAATACAAACTTAAGTTGTATTTTAGTATGATCTACCTACACACCAAAAATTTTTAAAATCCGTCAAATATTTTTAAAGTTGTGCGGAAACCAATTCGCATATATAATGAGCTGTGACCTTGGACCTTTGGACTCCGAATTCGAACTTGACCTGTATTTTAGTATGATCTACCTGCACACCAAAAATTTCTAAAACCAGTCAAATATTTTTTAAGTTATAATATATAATGAGCTGTGACCTTGGACCTTTGGACCCGAATTCGAACTTGACCTGTATTTTAGTATGATCTACCTACACACCAAAAGTTTTTAAAATTCGTCAAGTATTTTTTAAGTTATCGTGCGGAAACCAATTAGGGGGACGGATGGACGGACGGAAGGACGGACGGACGGACAGGTGCAATGCTTAATGCCCCCTCAAGACTTCGTCGGCGGGGGCATAAAAAGGGTATACTTTTAATACAAGGCTTACTTGAAAAGGGTATTTTTTCAGACCCGAGTAAGGTCTACTTGTTTAGGGTTTTTTTTTAATGGAAGGATAATTTACTTGTGTAGGGTCCATTTTGAAAGTCCATACACGCGCATGGTGTATACCGTGTGTGTATACCGTGTAGTGACAGTGTATGTGTGATTCATGATTTTAAAATTGATTTAAGTTTGGCGATGTTTACAAATGGCTTCACTTGTTTTAAGGATGTTAACATTATGATGCATTAAGTTGTCCATTTGTAAATTATGGTCAATTTGTGCAATTAACACTTGCTATTGAGAAAATCATGAGTGCTGGTACTGAATTATTTCAATCTGCACACATATGCAGACATACTCATTTACATATAGACACACACACACACTTACAGACAGATATACACACTTACTTAATATGCACATGTAGTAGATTGATCACAAATTGAGATAGTTTGTATGTTGATCAATTTATTACAAAATTTAAAGTGTATCCTTACTTATTCTTCGAGATTTCATTGATTTGTACCTAATAGAAGTTAAACATATAAAACAACAAAGTGCCTGAGATATTGCTAACCAAAGAACTTGCCATTTAACTTTGACAGAAGTGAGAATCCTATTACACAATAATGACTCAAAACAATTGATACAAACTACTGAAATACTACAGAGGTACCTTTTCTTCCTACCACTCCCAACAGACACAGAATGTCTCCCTGTAGCATCAAGCACCATTCCCTTCATCTTGAAGTTTACCATGGTGCCATCATAAATGGGAGAAACATTCATGAGTAGTAGCAAGGAGAGGTATGTAATGTGGTCATGTGTCGTATGGTGGGACCCCCAAATACCTGGTGGCGTTACATTTTTCAGTCCTCTTCTTAAATGAACTTGATGCATCAGAGCTATCCTTCATCCAATTATGATGAATTTGGGCTCATTCTGCAGCAAAATTACTATGCTTTTGAAATCTGATCAGCAATCTGCATTCACACTGTTGTTTAATTAGTGAAAAATGCAAAAATGTTAACGAGGTAAATCTGGTGGATAAGCGGAGGAGGATAAGCGGAGGAGGAGTATGTACAAACTCAATGGGGAAATTGCAAATTCACTGTACACTTTTGTTTTTCCTACTATTTGGCAGCAGATAAGCTATCTTGGAGTTATGATATGCATCTGACTAACTTGACACATGTTGTACTTAACAATTCTCAAAAAGTAAAAGTGACATTAATAGTCTTCAAGGTCAGTAATTACTTAATTAATGACTGGTGTAGCTTATGCTTGCCATTGACTTGTACACATTATGAAGGCATGAAAGTACTGAATGTTAAGGACATGCATGTATGTTCACTTCAGGGCTACATTTTGGTTGGAAATTTTTAAATACACTCTACTGATTCATTTATTAAACAATATTCTACTAATTAATCTCTAAAATTGTGTTAATTAGGTGTAGTAAACTGTTTGTTAATTAGTGTAATTAATGTTATTGTAACAAATCGCAACACAATTTCAAACATATTTTGCCACACCCTGTATCACTACATCTGAAATTTGAAAAGTAGTAAAACCATACATTTTCTTAAAGCTGAAAGTGTGCTCTTTTACATCATGACATCAATTTTGAGCTATGATTTAATACTGACAAGTGCAATGAGTTGTCATCAATATCACAAAATTATACATTTTTTGTGATATTACCCTTTTATTTTTTTACACACCCTGTATAGCAACTTGACATTGGCTGATTGAGATTCTCTAAAGTATAAGCTTTCAGAAAATGTATACTTTTGTTGGTTTCTGATAAGTACTTTTTGAGTTATATTGGTTTAAATGCAAGAAGTGACAAAATTCTTAATTTTGGTGCCTGTAACGCAAAGGGGCCCCACCATAGGACACATGACCATGTGCAGATTTCTGTAAGTATGTTGTTCAAAAGCTTCTTGAGTGGCAGTGTCCAATATTAGGCAGTGGCAAAATCTTTTATTTTCTTGTGTTGGCATATAAACAAAGATTTATGTAATAATATCCATCTTGTCCATTTTTGACCATTTTTGTAATGTCTTCAAATTTTGTTTATATCATGTGGTAAAAGGCCTTAAGCATATGCTCTAAGCAGAAGGGCATTGACATTGAATTGCTTCTAACTTAAAAACCATTGGCTGATTTGATATTTGCACTTGAAAGAAGGATCTCAAAAGTTCACAACATTTTGATTTCATGTGAAGATAGCCTAGATGGTTTTTAAGTTAGAGGCAATTTAATGTTAACGCCCTTCTGCTTAGAGCATATGCTAAAAATAGTCTCGGTTCCAGACTATGCAACTTTTTCTTTCTTGGAGAAGAAGCAAGCTGCGGGTGCTTCCACGTCGGTCCCAACACACTTGTCTTCAAGGTACTTGATTGAAGAATAATTTCTCTAGTATGTAATGGGTCCATTCAAATGTCTGGAAGTCAGACTAATGCTATCGCCCTTTTAGCAGGCAAGCGACAAATTGTGTTCTCCTGCCACGTTACTAGAAATGGCCAACATAGTTTGTTCAAGGTGTAATCACGCCTACCTAACAAACAGTTTCAGTTTCTGAGGTCTAACTTAGGTGTGCTACAAAACAAACACTATTTATCCATTATGACATGGTGGAACACATTAAAGAGGTACATAGATATCATGTATAATATTCATGACAGAAGAGATTATCAAACTGGTCTATTTGTAATTAATCAACTTGCACATCTGAACTTGACCCGTTGATATGCCCCATGCACCTTAGAATCTTACACACGTAAATGACAGTCTACAAGAGTTCCTTAATGCTGTTTTCCATCTCTATCGTGGGAAATTTACTGCTGAACCGAGTGACTGGCACACCGTCTCGCCCCACCAGGAACTTCTCAAAGTTCCAGTCGACGTCGTTTCGACGGACGGGACTCCAGATGATCTTGGCGGGATCTTCCATCAGGATGCTAGCTGCACCATCTTTGAGGTCACTGGGGAAGGGGAGACTTTCTTTGAGAAACTGGAAGAGGGGGACTTCATCCTTGCCATTCACGTTCACCTTGCCAAATATGGGGAATCTGTATGGAGCAGATAAATGATACAGTCGTATTAGAAAGGAGTAGCTTTACGTATTTGATATGTTGGTAATAATGGGCACCTGAGCAAATTTAATACTTAATATTGTTTTGGAGGTTCTAATTACGAATTTACTTTACATATTTCAAATCCAAACAATTGGTTAGAAATACAAAACATAATTTGACATCACATATCAAATTATTTATAATTATTGCAAAGGAATGAAGTACACAAAGTGAAAATGTACCTTCTATCCAGATAAGGAAACAGTGTTTAAGCCCCACTGTTTAGGCATACTTCAACTGAAGGAAGTGATTTTGTTCCCACAGCCGAGAAACAACTCATCTGGAAATACAGGCAAAAATTCAAGTTGCATGCAGACATGACTTGCTTGCTATTTTATGCGACACCTAAAGCTGTTTATGTGCCATTGTGGGACAATAAAAATGTGCCCTCTTTTGTATCATTTAATACAAAAAGGTTGCTATTTCAGTAACATCTTGAAAGCTAAGTTTTAACCACATTGGTTCTAGGACTACTCCCCCATAGGACAACTCCCCCAGGGATGACTCCCACCTGACCATATCCCCTATGGACAAATCCCCCCCTCCGCCCCCCCCCCACCGACACTCTCCCTCGAGGACAACTCCCAAAATAAGGACAACTCGCCACCGATGAGTGTAACATGTTTTGCAGTTACAAACAAAAACAAAAACAAACAGAATGGCCCTTGGGGGAATTTTTTTTTTTATTTTCTTTTTTTATAATTCTGTTTTTATTGTTAACAAATTAAAGTCAATTACAATGTTTACAATGATGTTAGATATTGCAATCACATAAAAAAGTGGTTACACAAAAAAGATAAAATAACAACCATAATAATACAATATAAGAATAACCCCAT
>JZLH01S0499073.1:0-14448 GCA_001188425.1 Eucidaris tribuloides
ATTCTTTTTACATAATTCTTATGTAGGTGATTTTTTTTTATAAATTTTCTTCCACACCAATTCGTTTGCACATGAGCTTCTTCATAAACTAGACCATGAATACTCAAGAATACACATAACAATTTTGCCTGAGGTATTTACACACCACAAGTTATGTGCGCACATGTGTGAGCCGAGTACATGTTTGTGTGTTTGTGTGCATTTTGTTGTAGATCGTCATACCTTTCATGGTTTCATAAATCATTCTCATTACTATTTTAGTGGGTGTCAATCGTCTTTGAGATTATTCCTTGACAGTCATTTTTGCCACCTGTGACATGTTGAATGCTAATGATAATCATCTTATGATTACAATATCCATATTTGTTTGTGTTATTTCAGAGGTATCTGGTTTGGTACTGAATTTTAAGTTGCTGAGTAGAAGAAGTACTGAATTCCTGAACATTTGAGTTGCCATTTTGGATTATGTAGGCCAAAGAGGCAAAATTCACAGTTCCTTAAGACAGAGTATGGCAATTTGCAGGTCAGAAACGGCAAAATGAAAGAAATCAGCTAAAATCGTTCTTCAATGTGAGATCAGTATCAATAAACACCTGTCATTGAACCTTTGGGTAGAATACTGTTTGTGGTGAAAATCTGGACATGTTAAGCTTTAATTTACAGTGACGTTAAAGTGCACAGGCCGTGCAAATTGTCTGATCAGCTGTTAGCCGAGCGCGCAGACTTTAGCCGTTTACACAATCAGTGTGCTCCGCTGGTCATGCAAACGTACACGTAACACGATTCAAATTTGAGCAAAATTTAAACTCGTGGAAAGAACGTTTCTGGTAACATATCGTTATTAGTTTTCTCATAAAACAACAATATTGATGTATGGATCTCAAACTTTCCAAACACACCATTTGTACTAAACTACTGGTTTGGATATTGATAATGAAGGGAAGTAATGGACTTGCAAATCCTAACAACAATCTTTAATATATGTATATAGCTATTTGTACCCGGCCCGAGGGATTGCTCGCTTTGCGTTGTCCTTGTTGGAAGTTTGTTTTCCTGGTTTTTATGTATCCATTCAAACACTATCACAAATGACAGATATCCAAAGTTAAAGCCCAAGTTTAGTTTGGGGGATTTTTTGTTATTTAAAAGCTTTATGCCCCAAGTCATAACCCTGCAATATAGATTCTGATGTCTTTAGTTTTTTTTTAAATTAATTAATGAAATCTCCGGGGGGGGGGGACCCCTCAAAATTTTTACATTATAGCATGCAAAGGGTTAAAAGGCTTTAAGGTTACATGTGTTATACCTCATCTGAAAGAGCAGACTCGGCTCTTTCGAATGAGGGTATACTCAGTATACCTTTTTTGTCTTTGGTTTTTTTTTAAATTAATTAATGAAAAATGTCGGGGGGGGGGACCCCCGCATTTTTGACTATATTTTACATTATAGCATCCAAAGGGTTAAAAAGGTTTATATGGTATAACCTCATCTGAAAGAGCTGCGTCTGCTCTTGTCAGATTGAGGTATAACCAGTTGTAACCTTAAAAGCCTTTTTTAACCCTTTAGATGCTATAATGTAAAATTTTGGGGGGTTCCCCCGAGATTTTTTATTAATTAATTAAAAAAAACTAAAGACATTCAGAATCTATTATTGCAGGGTTATGACTTTCGGACATAAAGCTTTCAAATAACAAAAAATCCCCAAAACTAAACTTGGGCTTTAACTATTTTGATGCAGGTCTTCTACAAACAGTGTCTTTGAAATATGTATTTGGTGTTTACACAGCTGGGTCTACGAGTTTTAAATACACACATTTTTATTACATGCAGAATCTCATTACATTGGCTGCTATACATTTATTTGTTTGTCAGAAAATTGTTTCTTGGAGACCCAGTTATTTCCCTATCTCAATTTATGAGTAGTAAAAATAGTTACATTGGATAATTCTTTCTGCTTATATTTAGTGAGATGAAACAATCAGAAAGGATAAAGGCTATTTTTTATAACTTGAGAAGTAAGACAACTTGCAGTAAAAAAAGACGCAAAGTAAACTTAAAGATGTTGTTGACTACTACACTGTAGATTGAGGATGGATTTTGAAAAATTCTTCCCTTAACTTTGCAAATTCCTTCTAGATAGGACTGAATAAAGTGAGCAATATATAATGTAACTTGACATTTCAAATTTGAGCCGTATCAGAAATAATTAATAATGCTTTTTCTTTTTCTAATGGCTTTTACTTGTATATATGCCATACATTTAATATTTACTGAAATAAATTAATCTTGATTCCAGGTTTGTATCACTAGTTGCAGTGGGACGTTTTCTTATCTTACCATTGTTTGCTTTTATATTGTATATTATGTAATTTTATTCCTTGTAACAGGACCTCGATGTAATACGGCAATTTTGCTGATCTTGTTATCCTGTTATAAATATGTACTGTAAATAATTCTTTTGGTATCGAATTTGAGATTTGTCAAGCCTGTCCTGAAATGGTTTTAGCCATTAAGATAGATAGGAATAAGATGTAAGCAAATATGAAGAGAGCAAGATATTACTGGATGATTTGTTTAAAGAATTGTACACTTATTTACATGAAAGCGAATGGCACACTTTCAACAGTATTCATTTGCTGTAGTGTTTTCAAAACAAGAACTTTGTTCTAAATTCTACAGTCTATTGGGATTGGTGATGGAGTATTTTTTTGTGAGAAAATATTCAATTCTGTTTTTGCTTGAAATTGTAAACACGCTTCTGTAACCTGGATACTGTCAAGGCATAAGAAGTCACCACTCCAACGTGAGACTAGTCTCAGTTTTAAACGGTTCTCTTTTTTTATGCCTCCGCAACGAGTTGGGAGGCATTATTTTCATGTTGTCCGTCCGTCCGTTACGGATCTCTTTACCGCAATAAAGAACCGCTGATCAGATTTTCATGTAACTGGGATCAAGTATGTACTATGGGGCAACAATGAACTGATTAGATTTGGAGCTGAAGGTCGAAGGTCAAGGTCACCGGGCCTAAAAATATGTCTGATTTGGGCTCGTTACCGCGAGAACTTGTGAACGGCCGGTCAGATTTTGATGTAACTTGGGTGAAGTATGTATTATGAAGGCAACATGAACTGATTAGATTTGGGTTGAAAGTCAAAGGTCAAAGGTCAGCGGGCCTAAATATGTCTGACGTGGCTCATTACCGCGATAAACTTTTGAATGAAAGTGATTTTGATGTACTTGGGTGAAGTATGTAGTATGATGCAACAATGAACTGATAAGATTTTGGAGGTCAAAGGTCAAAGTCACCGGCCTAAAATATGTCTGATTTGGGCTCGTTACCGAACGATAACTTGTGAACGCCCGTCGATTTTGATGTAACTGGTGAAGTATGTATTATCGAGCAACAATGAACAATTGATTTTTGGGTGTTGAAGTCAAAGGTCAAAGGTCACCGGGCCTAAAATATGTCTGAGCGTGGGCTCGTACCGCGCGATAACTTTTGAATGGAAAGTTGGATTTGATGTAACTTGGGTGAAGTATGTATTATGACGCAACAATGAACAGGGGGGGGGTGGGAGCGGGGGGGGGGGGGGGGAAGGGGTCGCGGGCCGGGGGTTCGGGGGAGGGCGGTGGGCGGGGCGCGAGGGGGCCGGGGGGGGGGTGGGGGGGGGGGGGGGGGGAGAGGGGGGGGGGGGGCCTGGGGGGGGGGGCGGGGGGGGGACGGGAAGGGGGGGGCGGGGGCGGGGCGGGCGGCCGGGGGGGGGGGGGTGGGGGGGGGGGCGGAGGGGGGGGGGGGGGGGGGGGGGGGGCGGAGGGGGGGGGGGGGGGGGGGGGGGGGGGGGGGGTCGGGGGGCGGGTGGGGGGGGAGGGGGAGGAGGGGGGGGGGGGGGGGGGGGGGGGCCGAAGGGGGGGGGGGAAGGCGGGGGGGGGGAGGGGAGGGGGGGGGGGGGCGGGGGGGTGGGGGGGGGGGGGGGGGGGGGGGGGGGTCAGGGGGGGGAGGGGGGGGGGGGGCACTGATTAAGATTTGGAGTTTGAAAGGTCGGTAGGTCATCCGGCCTTTTCGACTGGGATCGTTACCGCGATAATTGTGAATGGCCAGTTTGGATTTGATCGTAACTTGTGTGTTGTATTTGATGCAACAATGAACGAATAGATTTATGGAGTTTGAAAGGTTCAAAGTCAAAGTACACGAGGATGATAAAATGTTCTGATTGGCTCATTACAGATAACATTAAGATGCTGATACGTTTGATGTTACTTGGTAAGTATGTCTTATAGATGAACAATAAGATTTCAGGGTTAAAGGTCCAAAGGTCCAAGTCACAGGCTCCATACTTCGTGTCTAAGTTTTACCACAATCATGAGAACGCTTTCGTATTTGATGTAACTAAGTGTATAATGTAGCCAAATGAACTGATCATAGTTTTGGGATATCTTGTCAATGGTCCAAAGGTCACGGGCCTCTTGTTCTTATCACTAACTGAGAACGGCTTATCGAATATTGATGTAATTTGGGTAAAGTTGTATATGGGCATAGATGAATTTCAGAGTTGCGGTCCAAAGGTTACGATTGCCCCTACATTCAAAAGTTTGGATTGACGGGGTGCGGTCCCCATCGCTGCGCGCGCCGTGCTCTAGTTCACCCTGAATCCAAAGCATATCACTCGACTAGAATGAGTCTGGATACTTCGATCTAGCTAAACTCAAAATCAAAACAAAATCACCTCATTCTCATTGAAAAACTGCATTTTCAGATTGCGAGATTGGGGTAAGTTAAAGAGCATCTGTGACTAGTGAGCTGTCATCTGTGAATTATTTCGCAGAGTAGCCCTCTTTTTGTTCGCTATGTCAGCTTTACTGTCACGGCGGATAATACAAATTGTACTCAAAATGCAAAAATCCAGTAAACTGATCTGTTTTGACTGCTGCGCTTCAGGGGTAAATTGTGGTTCAAGAAATTCAAAGTGTGTGGGGATCATGTTACACTTTGTTGATCGCTCGTCCATCACAACACATTTCAGCGTGTTTTGCGTGGAGCGCGAGTCCTAGAGCACTTCAGGGTTGGTGCGGTCCAACGTGTGCATGCACGCTGATGATCACGTTCTCTCTCTGAGGAGAGGACTATTTCTCTTCATCAGTTGAAATTATGATTTTATAAAGTGTGTCAGCCATGTCTTTGGGCAGTCTTTAATATACGTAATTGTTGATGAGGAACCTAGATCGATCCCGACAGAAACACAGGGGAGGCAAATGGAAGATGCTGAGCATGTGTTTGTACATGTGACTGTTATATAATACAGAAAGGGTAAAATATTTTTAGAAAATGGTGCAGGCTATAAATTTACACAGGTTAGCCTCTGTGACCTTCATTATGTAAGATTGTATGTTTTGTAATATTTGTAAAAAAACTTTTCAGATTTGATATTTAACAAAACAAAAAAAATTCTGAAAGGAAACTGAAAGGAAACTCATTTGCAAGCTCCCAAATCTCCATAGAATCTGTTATGTTTTAGAACTTTTCTTTACATTTACATAATGAAATAAGAAATGAAAATGTAACCCACATTTTCTCTTATTTTTGTGTTTTGGAATTTAGGTTGAAGTCTAATTTTCTTTCAGTAATAATTGAAAATTAGTTGTGTAAGTGGTAAAATTGACAGAAACTACAGTAGAAATACTTGAGTCAATGATTCTTAAATTTGCTTTATTTATGTTTCATGGCATCAGGTGCAGTGCTACATACATGAGTTCTAGCATACTACTTACAATAGACTTAATATGTAAAGTTATGCATGAAAGCCATCAAACAAATACTCAAGTTTTATTCTTTCTCTGTGTTTGATAATGATTTCATAAATATATTGGAGAAATGAAGTATTCTTTGTGCTCATGGTAAAAATCCTGAAATCATCTGATTCTAGCAAGTAAAACTGCAAGGTATATAGACTGAATTTGATTTTCAGTCAGACATCCTGTAGAAAAAGAGTACATTGCACTATAATGGTTGTTTTCTAGCTAAACAATGAAGATGATGGTAATCTCTGTATGATTTTTCTTTTGAATAAATGCAAATAGTTTTCTCGATGATTAATCATTGTTTTTCAAAATTTTGTCATAAGTAATGAACAAAGGCAACATAATCATGGTCTGACTATTGATTCGTGAGCTGGATGTGAACGTGAATACACATACATGTATATTTACATGAGGGCATGTAGTGCATACATGTCTTCACTGGCTTTGTAGACGTGTCGCTGTCCTGTCCTCGCCTTTATCAAGTTTTCTCCCCTGAATTATACCTAATGGAAACAAGTGAGCGGAAAATCTCGCCAATCAATAGCGGTTTTCTCATTTTGCAGCAGCGACAATGAACATTGCTATTAGCGACGAGTAAAGAAATCAGGGGAATTGGTGATCTGTTTAGATTGTGAGGTTGTGTTAAGGGGAGAATGTCAGGATTTGTTGAGAGTGGGTGTTGTTTTAGGAGGAGACAGAGTCAGCAGTTGATATAGGGATGGGAATTGGAAGTCAAGGCTCTCCCATTAAAGGCATCGTATCACAATGTTTCCAGTTTAAAAAAAAAAATCTGTTCTACATAATTCCCCATGCTACCAGTATCTCTGATAAGGTTTAAACACAAAGCTCTGAAAAAACTGCAGTTCAAAATGATCATTAAGTGCTTTTAAAAAGTAAAGATCATTTACTATAGCAACCATTCCATTTTCTTCCCATAGACTGCTGTGTTGCAGAATTTTCATCTGTTGACAATAATTCATGTGCCGATTTTTATCTGTACATATTTTACGAGTGGCAGCATAAGTGTCTGAAGTTTGTGTTCTAGGTTGTTTACTTGTTCATGCAAACACTGTCAGATATGTCAGATAGCAAAATTTAAAAAATTTGAAATGGGGCTTCCACAATGTTATAGTGCCTTTAAGGCAGCTCTGAATTCATGACAACATAATGTGTAATGTATACAAGTTTGTGCAGCAAGACAACAAGTGAAATTTGTTAGGAATGTTTAAAACTCCCTTAGCTCTCGAATACTTCAGGGCATGAACCTGAATATAGTATGTTGCTTGATCTAATAAAGCCATGTAGTTGTGGTAATTGTGTAATGTACATTAAGACATGTTTAAGAACGGCATGGTGCAATTTTCCATGGGTCAATTGAAATGAAAGCAACAAACATTCAGCATCATGGGTCAGGTTACACACATTTTACTTTTGCTTTATTTCTTGTTATTACTTACTTTTTTCTCTCTGTTTTGTTAAATTCCTTTCTTTCTTTCTTTTTCCTAGTTTGTAATTTATTTTTGAATAAGAAGTTTATCAATTATTTCTTTTGCAAAAGAGAAATTTGTCAACTATGTTCATTGATGACTATTTTTCATTAAAGTGAGGTAAATTATTTTGTACAGAACTGGAAGCAGACACTTTCTTCAGCTTATAGAAACTACACTAGACATTAGGTACTTAACACCTATGAGAGCCGTCTAATTACAGTTGAAGTCTTAAATGAAAGAGTACACTAAAACGGGTATATGATGTACATTAAGATGAGGAGAGCAAATTAACCTTTACATTCAAATTAATGACCAACAATTAGTTATGTTACGATTTGTTCAGTTTTTAATAGCAAGCCAATTGTTAACTATGTATCATATTCTTGTGAACTCGCATCTGATCAGCTGTTTAGTAGCACATCACATAGCCATTGTTATACCCGCTATATTATGCAGATTGCATTGTGGTGATTCTGCAGTCTTTCATCTAGGCATTTTTAATTTTCAGTATGTTGTGGCATTACTCATCAGATTGTTGTCAATCTTTATCCTATAAATCTGTTGGAGTGGTATCTTTGTACAGGGAATTAATGATCTACTATTACCTTTGCTGTATGTAAATGGTATGTTCACATCTCCCGATGATAGCATGTATTGCTTCAGAGACTTTTGTGTGTGTGTTATGAATGGTTTGTCAGTGAGTTTGGGGGATAGAAGATGTTAATATCCATGTTAGAAGTGAAAGTAGCCCTCCCCAAATAAAATTGTATTTCTAATTACAATTTTATTTCTGGTAGCCCTTCTCTGTAATTCCCCCCTCCTTGGTGATGTGCAAAAATCTGGCTTTATATGACAAACAGTTTTAATTATCAGTAACGTACTACAAATTTCAAATGACACAAATACCTTTACTATACCTGCATGATTTTGCATAGATTCCCAGTAATTGACATGGCTAACTTGATTGTGCTTGATGAGGAATGCTTCATCATTACACAAATCAGTCTTATCCCTAGTTAAGCACAGTAAGTTGTTTGATTTCTGTGACTGAAACAGATAATACATCTATTTCACCAGGAGTTATTAAACATCAACGTCTTGAACTTAGTACGTGGCAAAAGGAAGCAGATTACCAAAGTGTTGTACACTATATCTCATAAATGGGTAATTTGTGTCTGTTACTTGCATGGGCATCAATGCAATGTTATGGCATTTTGACTGAAATCTCTCAATAGAATGATTATTAGCTCATCCGGCCCAAAGGTCCCGATGAGCTTATGCCATGGCGGTCGTCCGTCCTTCCGTCCTTCCGTCCGTCCGTCCACAGTTTTTGAAATGTTTCTCTTCGTCATTTCTCAACCGATTTTTGATTCTCG
Organism: Eucidaris tribuloides; assembly: GCA_001188425.1. Taxonomy (NCBI): domain Eukaryota; kingdom Metazoa; phylum Echinodermata; class Echinoidea; order Cidaroida; family Cidaridae; genus Eucidaris; species Eucidaris tribuloides. The sequence goes on from JZLH01S0499073.1 coordinate 8,663, forward strand.
ATTGTTTCATATTGATAGGGCTAGGTGGGCCGATTTAAACTTTACACAGAATTGTGAAATTATTAATATCTTAACTTTATGCCAAAATTTATTCAAAATCACAAAAAATGCTTCTTCTCCTTCATTTCTCAACGATTTGATTGTGGATTGCTTTTATTTGGTAGGGCTGAGTTATGCACATTAAACTTCTACACAGGGAATTTTGAAATTTTATACTCCATAATTAATTATTGGTAACTTTTATGCAATTTATTCCAAAATAACCAAAATGCTTCTTCTCCCACATTTTCTTTGACGATTTTCTTCTGAGTTTGTTTGATCTGATTAGGCTAGGTGGGGCTCAGACTTCTACACAAAATTTGAAATTTAATTCATTTGCAAATTTAAATTAATTAATTATGCAAAGTTTATTCAAATCACAAATAAAATCCACAAAAAATGTTTCTTCTCATTCTATTTCTCAAACAATTTTGATTTAGTTGCTTTATCTGGTAGAGCTAAGCTTGGTACAACTACAACTGTCTACCAGAATTTTTAACTGTTGCTCCATTAATTAATTATGGTAATTTATGCAGATTTATTCCAAAATAACAGAAATTGCTTCTCCCTCATTCTTGCGATTTTCATTTGATTGTTTTTATATGATAGGGCTAGGTGGGGGTTTCAAAACTTGTACACAAAATTTCGAAATTCATTAATTATGCTAATTTATGCAAATTCAAAATCACAAATAAAATCACAAAAATGTTTTCAAAATTCCGGGACATCAAAATTTACTTTTTTGACCAGTATAAAATTGTACCACATGAAATTTCAGATATATGATGTTGCGAGATGCCGGATGAGAGCTACGTCATTGACGTTTTCTAGTTTTTGCTTGAACTTTTGCTGAAGCCTAGGATGTTTCAAAAAACACTAGTAACTCAAATTTGAGTGATTTGCTTCCTTTCGCCAAAGTAGAGCAAAATAAATGTGACTGAAATTCTAAGCTCTGGAGACATCCCATCTTCCTTATATATTCTCACATTACAAATGATATATTTCATATTGTTTATACTTTTTTATGAGTTTCTTTGTGGCATGACAAATTGTGTCTTTAGGGTGTTCTATTTGGTGGCAGAAATAAGAGTCCGGCAGCAAGGAAAATGTCGAGAAGTTTTATTGAGACTTTGCTGTCGTGAAGACGCGTCCATCTTGATCATTCATGCGTGACTTCCTGACTGCTAGCAGATTGTATGTTTGCTTAAGTGTGACCAAGGGGGTTTGAGGGGGTGGGGCTGTGGGCTAATGACATTCATCAAACCATGTCGTGCTCACAGTGTGACATTTTAAAGGTCCTGTCAGTTTTTCAGGGCATGTTTTAGCTGATCCAGGCGAGATAAATGTGTCTTATTTATTCACTAGATATCGTGGCGTGTCTGTGCAAAGGCCACTAATATGATATAATGAATACAGTTAATGCCCTTTGCATAGGCACACAGTGATATGAAGGGTTTACACCATCGGTTTGCTCGAGATATTTCGCCCTACAGCAGCTTAGTGTGATGGGGCTCGTACTACTCTTTCAAGTCAAATATCATGGCAGACGTCTGCTCGTAAATTAAGTGCATTTCTTTAAGTTTCCATTGAGAATTCATTGAATTGGGATTTTAGATGTTGTATTAGCAATTGTATTTTTTTTTTTGGTCCCCGGTGAACCAAGTTCACAAGGGGACTATGAAACGGGCTCCATACGTGTGTGTGTCTGTGTGTGTGTCTGTGTGTCCGTGTGTGCTGGAAATGTTTAAATTTGCTTCCTCTCTGTCATTTCTTGGCCGATTTTGATTCTGTTTGGTTTATATGATAGGGCTTGGTGGGGCTTCCAAACTTCTAAACAGAATTCAGAAATTCATTAATTATGCAAATTTATGCAAATTTCTTTACAAACACTTAAAATGCTACTTCTATATTTCACATCGGATTTTGATTCTGTTTGGTTTATCTGATAGGGCTTGGTGGGGCTTCCAAACTTCTAAACCGAATTCAGAAATTCATTAATTATGCAAATTTATGCAAATTTCTTTACAAACACTTAAAATGCTACTTCTATATTTCACATCGGATTTTGATTCTGTTTGGTTTATCTGATAGGGCTTGGTGGGGGTTTCCAAACTTCTACACGGAATTCTAAAATTCATTAATTGTGCAAACTTATGCAAATTTCTTTTTAAAAGAACACTTAAAATGTGATTTCTACATTTCAAAGCGGATTTTGATTCTGTTTGTTTTATCTGATGGGGCTTGGTTGGGGCTTCCAAACTTCTACACAAAATTCTGAAATTGATTAATTATGCAAATTTATGCAATTTTTTTTCAAAATCAACGAAAAATGCTACTCCTACATTTCACATCAGATTTTAATTCTGTTTGTTATATCTGATAGGGTTTGGTGAGCGCTTCCAAACTTCTACACAGAATTCAAAAATTCATTCATTATGCAAATTTTTGCAAATTTATTCAAACTTCAGCTAGAAGGGACTGTCAAATATTACATTCATGCCATTCCACAGATCTACACTTACGGCGGGGACATATATTACACATCGCATAATTTACTGATTCACTTGTTTATTTCAGGTTTCAGTTTTTTTTGTTGCGATCTACAATACTTCTGCCAAGTATTTGAGATTCTCACAAGTACCCTTTGGCTGGGGAATGTGACTTTTAAATCAGCATATTAGTAAACACGGTCCAAACAAATTTATTTCATTTACAGAACAATTAAAATTTTAAGAGGCTGTGTTCTCTTACAGTAAGTTTTTGGCAAATGTTCGCCATTTTCCACAAATTTTGTAAGGGTAAAAGCAGATTTGCATAGTAGGTGAAATTTGAAAGCCCTTTAAAAATTCATTTGTTATGTAGATGTTTATGTACTAGTACATATTTACCTCTCAAAGATTGATCAAAAAACGTGTACACATGTCATGAAGGAAAAACATCACTCAAATTTTGAATTGCGGAACGAAAATGAAATGGCATGGCTGTATTTATCCAATGTTATGTAGGAATTCAAGTGATCTTGCATTGCACTGAAGACTTGGAATTCAATTTGAATTGTATGTTTTAAATTGATGGAAGGGGGGAATTTATGCCAAATCATTCCCTCTGTCGGTTAAGGTTAAGTCTGGTATTAGTATAGCATGCTGGGTAATTGTGTTTTGATATTGATAGCTTTAACAAGTCACCCACTAAATCAATAAATTCGCAAAGTGCAGCGGCAACATGCCCGCGAGCGATTTTTGTTACCAGAGTGCAGCCGTACAGCTACATGTATCCAAGTACTTAGCAATATACACGGTCTACCGGCATACCTCAGAATGTGGGTAAAATGCTTATTAACTCCACAGCCATCACTTAATATGCCCCACAAACAGTGAACTCTTGTTCCACTCCAAAGAAATTAGATATTTGTTTTGAATACTGAATGTTTCCATCTAATTTGCCAAAGAATAACGCTGGGTTTGATTTCATTAATGGAATATTCAAGGTCTCTTGACTGCTAGCTTCTGGTTCACACTGGCTGTCAGCGTATGCATTAGATGTCTAGACTGTATGGCCGTCTCTAGACTTCAAGTGCGAGTCAAACAGTGATCTATCTACACAAAGCTCGGATGATACTGGAGCCAAATTTGCTTGAAAATCACCACCTCAAAGGAGCTCCAGGACCATTTCATTAAAACAGAAAGCAGAGTTTATTTGAATGTGTCTGAGAACTGTTGAAATGTTCGGGTGTGATCGCACTGTGAACATAGAAGCATTATGCTGCAAATGCTATCATATGCCTTCAGCACACTGATACATTTGGTTTGAAACATGGCTTGAAGTTATTGAGATTTTATTAATTGCACAACTATGACTGAAATCACTAAAATCTTAATTGATTTTAATTTATTTTAGCTTTTGCTCAAATCTATATTTTATGAATTTTACAGTATTTACAGTCACAATACTGAATGCAGAAACAATTATTCCCCATGGCAATGCCACTCATACATGTAGTTTGTTTTTGTGACCTATCACTTCAATCAATCGTTATTCTAGTTTTGTTTAATTTAATGCAGTGTGGAATCTTTAGTGGTGTTTGTGTTCCACTTTTGTGTGTATTTTATGTGCTTTTAGATGACTTCGAGATTTCCTTTGTATGTTACAAGAACAGATTAAATTTCTAAAAATATATGTACTCACACTCCCTCCTGTGAACTATTTTTGTTACATCATACTGGTGTTGACATATCTGCTACCATATGTCAAACGTGATGATGATATGACATGTGGTAAAATTGTAATTTTATTAGATGTGAAGAATTGATTTGGATAAACAGTCTGGTAGTGACGTTTGTTGTTATATTGGTAATCAGGGTTGAGGAATTTCCATCTTCTTTTCCGCTTTGGATTATAGTTGTACAGATGTTCAAATAATTCAAACAGCAAGATGGTGACAGAGTGGAATGTTATGAAATTAGGATATTGATGTATTTTCAAACCAGATTTTATTCCAGACATTTTATGGCATCTTTTGAGTTCTTATTTCTTGATCTTTTCACCTTTGTAAACCATGCAAAAATTGACTCTGTTTTCCTCAGAAATTTTGTAGAAAAAAAAAACACTTGAGAAATTAATCACAATGCAAATTTTACGTAGTGTAGATGACAATGTGCAAAAATGCCTACCCCAACAGAGATATGCTATGGAAAAAACTTGGTATTTAAAATGGTAAGATTGCTAGAAGAAATGATTCTCACATCTTGGGCTTCATGTCTCAGTATATTGTCATTTGGTCAACTTTCATTTTGTGCATTTCTATTACAATTAAGTTTAAGATTTTGAGGTAAGGGTTAGGATTATGGTTTAAAGGCAAATATCAGGATTGGAAGAAGTCCTCACTTTGGGATAAAACTCTAGAATTAATAGGGACAGTCATTTTCCCTTAAACTGGTAAATCAAAACAGAAAATTTGGTTTAGTTCTTTACTTTTCATGTGAAAATTCATTTAATTCACCTTTACAAAACGGAATTCATGCTTTTGCTATATACATTTTTTATGACAAAACAGAATTTCCATTAGTAGATCAAGGTGAAACGGAATTACAGGTTTTCAGAAACGGAAAAGACCAGTTTTTGAAACAGAAAATCGCTGTCTTTAAATCAAGTACACTGTTCAAGGCTTCTACAGTCTAAATTAATAAAAGTTAAGTGTTCATTACATTTTAAAAACTCACCTTCAGTACTCATTGTGACAGGCAAATTTGTTGCATAGATTTTAATGGGATCAATTTCTATCGGGGCACCACATTAATTCAATACTGGTAGATGAACACTTATTTCTCCAAATGTTTAAAATTGAAGATAATTCCTTCCAGCCAGGAGATACAACCTAGGTAGCATATACATTGGTATGTGTTTCATCCTATTCAGTTCTTGGGGCATTTTTCACTTCTCCCAATCATGTCAATTTAAAGACAATAACATTGTGGAAGCCCCATTTAAAACATTGTTAAACTGTGCTATCTGACATATCTGACAGTGTTTGGATGGGCAAATAAATACCCTAGAACACAAAAGTTTAGACAGTTATGCTGTCACCAGTAAAATATGTACAGACAAAACTAGGCACATGAATTCATTATCAGCCGATAGGAAATTCTGCCACACAGCACTCTATGGGGGAGAACAGGAATAATCCTCAATGATTTTCACTTTTTAAAGGCACTTAATGATTGCTTTCAACCACAATTTTTTCAGGGGTT